>JAWPHD010008978.1:47500-109092 GCA_037043455.1 Cyrtodaria siliqua | reverse complement strand
TTTTCACTCGTACTCTTGCTAAAGCACTTGTGAAATATCAGTTTTCTCACTTCTCGATGAAATAAATCCTAGATTCACGACAAACAACAAATATTCTATTTATTATATACTTTTTATCATGCAACACTACCAAACTGTTTCAAACAGAAAAAACATTTCGTTCCGACAGTTCCCCCTTAACATATTCGCCAATAAATATAGTCATGCCAGCGCGTGAGGCGGTTTACATATATTTAGTGCGCATAGAATATAGTTCTAAACTTTGACACAAATTACGACAGTTATAAGCAAATGTAGAAAAAAGTAGTTCCGTTTTTATCCGGAATTGAGAATATAAGAATATAAGTTCTTATATTCTCACTGTGAAAATATAAACAATGAGAATATAAGGTTTATTCTAACCATACGATCCACTATTTCACTGGGAAGTTTATAATAAATAGTTATACATGGTTGAATAACGAAAAACATCAACATTAATTTCCCAAAATGTATGCATGCAAATTTAAAGTTAATGGAATAATAAATCCAAGTGCTAATTTTAGCGCTTGATAAATACTTTAAGATTGTATCTTTTAACATGTACTGTATACTTTATCGTAATAAATCTCCTTAAAGTATTATTATGTATTGTTCAGTTGTATTACTTTAACAAACTTACATTGTCTGAAATGTACATAAACATTGAATTGGAACTTAAAGGGAATGTAGCGACACAGTCAAACAAGCTCTGTTATTGAGAGTTCTGAAAAACGGATTATCAAAATCGGATGATAAACAAAAAGATATGACCATTTGAAGGTTGTTCTAAAACGGATATGGGAGCCGCCATTTTGAGAACTATGACATCATAGTTCCAAATTACCATATATGGAATATTGATGAATATCATTTAAAGCAAAGAAAGTCACTTCAAATGAATGTAAAATCCTTAATTGATCATATATGCCATTAAGTATACTTGTAGCATGGTCGGTGACATTTCCTTTGATGAATGCAGAGCATTAAATCGTTTAATTTAGGGTAACTAAAGGGGCGTGGCTTTACCGTACTACAACTACCGGATATTGGAATTTAGAGTACGGTCACTATGACGTCACAAAAAAGATAGAGTCTGTCTCAGCTCGTTGGTTATTTAAACACCTCGATGGGCTACGCCCATCTCGGTGTTTAAATAAGCCAACTCGCTGAGACCAGACTCTATCTATTACATATTATAGGTTATTGAATTTGTATGGCTAAATATTACTTGGAACGAGTTGTTTTGGCAAAGGACGATGAGCTTGCGAGTCGTCCTGCGCCAAAGCAACGAGTTCCAAGTAAAATGTAGCCATACAAATTCAATAACCTTTTTATTGTATACTTTCATATTGTTTTCGATCAATGCTAATTATATGACTACTACTTTTCATTATATTTGTGTTATTTTAATAGCTTTCCATGGAATTCCTATAATGTCATTCAGTTTCATTTTGTGTGGATGATTATTTTGCGCGAAAACGACGTCGACGTCGGATGACGTCATTAAAAATCTCAAGCGATTTTCTAATGTTTGTTTGCCATTCGATAACGTTAAAAATAGTGGGTGAGTGACCATTTCAATTATTTTATCAATTTCTGCCACAAAAGGTTGAACAAAAACACGTCGTTTTTTTTTGTTGACACTATAGGCAGGATTCCGTTGAAAGTAGTTCCTTATTTCTATTTCGTGGCTCTTAGGAAGCGCGAGAAAAAGTTCCGGTGCAATTTCAATGTGTGCAGTATCGTAGAATATTGCACACTTAGCTCAATGCAAACTAAACGGGACAATATGAAAGTATACAATAATTCTTCATACAGTTGCAATCATATCTTCCCCTATAAAACAGTAAATATTCATATTTATAAATATTCCATATATGGTCATTTAGAACAGTGATGTAATAGCTTTCAAAATGGCGGCTTCCATATCTATTTCAACTGAACCTTCAAATGATCATATCTTTTTTATCATCCGATTTTGATAACTATTTCACCATTATTCCAGTTTTTCAGAACTCCCAATGATAAATAGTGTTTGGCCGTGTCGCTATATTCTCTTTAAGAAAAACAAATCACATCAAAATTCAAGTTCATTTTAATATCGCAATTTTCTTTTTCAACTTTTGAGTGTGCGCAAAGTTGATATTCGTATCATTTTCAGAATAAACAGGTCGACCAATGATGACATTGAGATATGCGGTGTAAAATTGAAGAAAGGGTTGAATGTGGCATTTTCACCTCTTGCACTCCACTACATGCCAGAATACTGGGAACATCCTAACAAGTTTGATCCAGAAAGGTAGAATTGTAATTGTAAAGTTAAAAATAACCATAGTTCCAAATTGTATTATAACCCATGTGATGTGTTTATAATATAGTGCATGTGTGCCTATTTACTATATAAGTTTACCAACTAGTGAGAAAATACCTACATCTTCCCAGTTAAATGGGACAGTGTAAATTATTTAAATAGAGAATATCATGTTAGTGCCTGATCACATCCAGTTTATCAGGTGAGGATGGGAAAAAAATGAACCAGGCTATAACCAATAACGCACTAAGCAGCACAACTAAGCGATATAACTATAACACAAAGATGATCATGGAAATATAAATATAAAAAACAAATGTTTACAAAGCCACGAAGCAAGTACTCAGTGATTCTGCAGAAGCTGTAGCAATAAGAGTATAAGCTGTTTAGGGCACAACACAACACGATTGAAGACAAACATCAAACATCACTGTCGCTTACAGGATTTATAGTAAACGTCTCATAGAGCCTACAATATGTCGGGGCATCGCACAAACAAAAATGAAGAAGGAAAACACATAGTGGCGAACTGTAAATGGGTCAAACCCTAGAAATGAAGTGTGTTTCAAAGTGATAGTGTCTTAACCGCTCTTGATAAACTTTTGAACAAGTTGAATAAAGATGGTTTGAAAGTGATCAAGACCAAGGATCTGTCGAAGTTTATAAATAACGGCACCATTCAAGTCAGTGTGTGATAGGCCTTGTCGTAGAACAGTCCTTAAATTACTTTTATATTTTCAAATAGTCCAGGCTTACGATACTACAATTTTGCAAAGGATTTTCGAAGTTCATGGTAATGGAGACTGATGGAACTTTTTAGTTATACACTGCCGTCGACGTAAGGATAATTAATACTTTCAAGCCTGAAATCATCTCTCTTGTCATAGATTTAGTTTATTATTTCTCTATTTTCAGTTGAAAGATGTAAATTGAGAAATATAAGGTTTGTTGAGTTGAAGTTCTTTAGGATAGGTCTATATTATGAAACATAGTAGATAAGAATGTTTTGTCAATGTCCAGTGCATCATCCATATACCGAGAGGAGTTATTAATAAAGCCGTAGACTGGAAGTATGCAGTTATATCTACAATCTCGGAATGCTTCTCTTACGGTCTCTCTTTACACTTTTTATGAAATCTGTTTGGTCATTCCGATAAAGAAATTCATCGATTTCATACTTGTTTTATTTATCATCACTGCAAATATAAACAGGTTTGCACCAGAAAACAAGCACAAACTAAACGAGTATGCTTATATGCCGTTCGGCCAAGGTCCAAGAAACTGTGTTGGAATGAGACTGGCAATGCTGGAAGTGAAAATGACGGTCGTGAGCCTCTTACAGAAGTACCGCTTCAGTATAACGGACCAATTAGAGGTAAGACGAAGATCCGTTCTACACAAATGAAATAAAATGTGTTCAGCGTCGCGTTAACAACAGACATGACAGAGGGAGATAAGAAGTGGCAAACAAAATGTCATTATTTATAGAGAAAGATATTACGCACTATTTTGTTCAAATATGTTTTTTAAAAAAATCACTTCCGATGTAGTAGCAGTATTTCTTGATTTCATCCATAACGTGTGAAGAGAACATCATATATTAACAGTGCACTATTTAGTTTCAGATGTTTCATTCGTTTAAACATATTTTATTTCACATGTTCTTACAACATAATATTTGTGCACAATAGAAGAAAAAAGATTAGAACGAAAGTAAAATACTTATGATGTTCTTCTCCTAGGCATGATAATAATGGTACACAATTAATGGCATGTTTGACAGCAGTAATTTGATATGTTTGTAATATAAATTCTGGGTGTGTATGAGAAATAAGTCGTGCTAACAAAAATAGTTTATACATATTCCAGAGTTGCTTGTTCAGTTAAGTGAAAAAAACATAAGATAGTAGAGTAATAAGGCATACAAAACGAAAGAAAAAAATTAACTTAACGACAAACTGTTAAATCGACTGAAAGAGAGTACAATTTAGTTGTCATTTTATATCTTTGCTCGAAATGGGGGTAAGTGGGGATTCACTATTGGATTAAATTTGACATACATGACATTTTTTTTTAAATTAACAATTTGGCGATTATTTATATACTTAATTTTTGATAATAAATAAATACTTAATATTTGATAATACATGCTGCGTTTTATTGCATGTATATGTAAATGAAATAAAACGGAATGCATATTATTAAGATTATATTGCATTTGCATCTATTTAAAGGTCCCTATGCCTGCAAAGAAAATGGGAATCGCTCGACCAGACAAACCTGTGGTTTTGAAACTAGAAAGACGGGCCGTTGCAGACAACTGATTTTTACACTAGAACTTACTAATAATATATATGAAATTATAAACCATGTAATAATATTTTGCATATCAGCACAAATATAAAGATAGAATCATAATAGATTGTTAAATACAAATTACACTGTAAAAATGAGAAAAAATGTCCTGTAGAAATCACAACACCCAAACGCAATGGCACCGTAGATCCGCACTGTACCACAAACAAAGATCAAATTAACTATACAATGAAAAAGGCAATACACAACAGAAAGAGTGGTAAAGACAGGGTTACCAACTTGGAGGTTTACCACCACCAATTACATGTAAACAGGTAAACCTCCGAGGTGTAGTCGAATGTAGTTCCTATATTAAAAGTAATCCCTCCTTTTTCGATGGAAATGGGCATTATAAGTAGGGAAAACTGCCCATTTCTATTCGATTTTGTGGTTGTATGTACATGATGTATCAGAAGCATATTAATAACCTTTACTGGATCACTGATGAACACTTTCGAAATTTCGACTCGATGCTTACACTTTGTGAGAAACTGTCAATGAAAACAGCTGTACCTTGACCTGTTTAGTAAACAAACAAGAACTGTCTTGTGATCCCTCCTTTTCTGGTGATTTGTCAAGTGAAAAATTAGTTTTTTGTATGAAAACTACTCTGCTTCATTCTGCATACTTGATTTGAAGTTACAGCAAATCATTTTAAAATATGTGACATTTTAACATTGGTGTCTATGGGGAAAATATTTAGTGGTTTCATACCTATAAGAGATACTAGTGGTTTCATACCTATAAGAGATACTAGTGGTTTCATACCTATAAGAGATATATGCAGTAATGAGGACACGTTTCCGATACCAATTGGTAAATTAAGCTCAGAAATAAGTGTTCCATAGAGTTTTACATAGCTTTTGAACGTTTTCAGTTCAATTTTGTCAATAGGACTTAATTTTGAGTTTAATTTTTTTAGGGTTTTTAGGGAATAAAATGGTGTTTGTGAAGTGTTTACAATTGAATTATGTATTTTGGCATGAACATGTAGGGTTGCATGTTTGCAACATGTTTTCATAAACTAAATCTGCATGGAATTAGGTTTGGTAGGCATGAAACCACTAAATTTTTCCACTACCGCCGTAAAATAGGATACGCTCAACTATTATATCCTGGCCCAGTTGTTCAAAGATTGGTTAACTGAGCGTTAAGTCAAAATTTCAAATCTCTCTCAAATTTACGATAAAATTAATCTACCAGAAATTGAGCATGTGAAAGCATTGTGTTAAGAAATGAAAATTAAAAACTTTTAGTAGTACAAAACATATTTTAATGAGAAAATGTACTTTGAAAGTTTACACTAACCAAGGATTAAGCGAACCGATCTTTGAACAACTGGGCTCTGTGCTTTATTACTACATGTATGTATAGTTACAATGTGTTATAGTCCACTTGCTAGTGTAATAAATACATATTTAAATAAAATAAAGTGCCATCATATTTGATTTGTTGTCACATGCATTTCACATTATCATCACACTGTATATGCAAACGTGTATATCTCTGAATTGAATTGAAATAAGTTTTAAGGCGCACCTACACATGAAAGGTTATATGGCGCCTAATAGGAATGAACATGCGAGGCTCATCCTCCATTTACATCAAGAAAAAATATACATAATGAGCCTAGAACCTCCTTACCTGCAGAGTTCCTGCAAATTCTATAGTACACACTCCATTGACGATGGAGCCACATTTCCGAGTCTCTGAGAATGGCTGGGAAAAATAAAGCTTGCCTCTATAAATAATATTACGGTTGCTCCAATTATAATACTCTGTATATAATGTATTGGCCCGTTGAAGGGCTTGCTTGTACGTATTTAAACCAAAATCGCCTCTGGACAGCCCCTTCAATAAAAATCATTTTCTTAAAGAATACAAGATGGCTGCCACCGTTGTTAAACTTTTCTCTAAAACATGTTTGTGATAACATTTATGTTGAACTAAAAAACGTGTTGATATGAAGCCTTAACCAAAACGTTACGCATGACTTGTTATTCACATATTTTAAAAATGGTCAATTGTCATCGTTGTTGACATAAGACTTGTATTGTACACATTTGTGATTAACACTTTTAATAAATGATGGAATGTTCACGAAGTTTCACCCTTTTAGAGGGAACTTGTACTGAACAGGTCCACAACTAACTTTGACAACGAACAAAAGGTTTGTGACTACGGGTTCACCTTGGCCTGAGGACACATGACCTCAGGCCAAGGTGAACCCGCAGTCATCTAATTAGTAATAAACAATAATTTCAAATGTTATCGAAACCATATGTTTGTAATAGTTGACAAGTGGTGTGAAGTAATCAAGCTGTGTTCTACCAGTAGAGCGCTGAGTTGGCCATGGCCCTCTTTGTATTTTATGTCGATAATTTGTAAGACAGTGTCAGTATTTTGAATCGCCGATTTGGTATGGAAAATTTTGAATAAAAATAGATATCATCGTTTACAATAATTTAAAGCAAATTACATTACTGACTGGCATTCAATGCCCCGCCTATATCTAAGCCTGCAGGCACCAAGCTTGTTTTGGTAAAGTTTATACGTGTTTGTTCAGGCTGGTACATTCGCCATTTAGTATGGTGGTCGATTTTTTCCTTTTTCATTCTTTCTGTTTAGGGGCAAAATAATGGAGCAACGAAAAGCCAAGACAACATATAGTCGCGTAGTTTCTGGTTTAAACCTTTCAGAATGCAAGTGTTTTCATTCGTCACCTCATAAGAACCAAACTGATAGAAGTCAGCCACCAGTTTAGATGTAGCTAACATTTTGCTTGTTTGCGATACTGATTTATTTAAGCATTACAAAGACAACGTATGCGTCGAAATACCAATGGGCATTCAGCTTTGATTATTAGAAGCTAAAATCATCATAGTTTGGTCATATTTGCCAATATTGGGATTTGTTCTACTAGGGAACAAATACTAATTATTTCAGGGGGTGGAAATCAGAGGTTATTATGAACGTGTAAGTCTAACGCATACCGGTTTCGACTAATAAAAATCGCTCCACATTCGGTGCAACTAAACTGTCTTTCTCCAGTATGTATGCGCATGTGCGTGCGAAGATGAGAAGACTGCGCAAATCTCTTATCACACACCAGACATTTGAATATTTTTTCGCCTGAATGAATCAGTAAATGCTGTCTAAGTTTCCCTGCTTGGCTAAATGACGTCTCACATTTTGTGCATTTAAACGGTCTTTCTCCAGTATGTTTGACCATGTGTCTATTGAGTCCAGAAGACGTTTGGAATTTGTATTACATTCCTGACATTCAAATGGCGTCTCGCCCGTATGAACCAGCATGTGTCTTTTTAAAATGTGATGCGTATTCAAATGTCTTCAGACAAACCTGACATGTTAATATTCCCTGGCCAAATAGTTGAATTGAATGTTGTTTAACGGCTCATCAACACAGTATAGGTTATTTAGAGCCGCCCCAGAGAGAGGGGGAAGTATACATAGGAATCCGGGAACCTGCCCTACTCTTATTATCGAATAGATTCCTATGGTTCTTTTACGTGCTCGGAGGATAGACCGATACACGGCGGGACCGCCCGGTTTACGTCCCCATCCGACGGACGAGGCTAAGGGAAAGTGTCTAGCCCAAGAACACACCGACGGAACTCGGTGGCACCACGGAGGATTGAACCCGGGGCCTCCGATTACAATCCGCCGCGCTACCGACTGCGCCACGCCAGCCCTCAACAAAAAGAGATCCATTCTTAATCATGCGTCACCTTAAATTGGAAAACGAATTGTTATAGAGCTATATACATGTTTACAAACATTTTAAATCGCTTAAAAATGGTACTCCAAATACAATAAGTGTATAAATAACGAATTCCTGACCGAATCGTGTAGAAGTTTTACGTTTCCATCTACTTTATAAATGTGTTTTGTGTTTTTGTTTTGTTTGAATGGTGTTTTACGTCATTTATAGCACATGTTAGACCATATAATTTATGTTTAATCTTTATAAATGTGTTTTGTGTTTTTGTTTTGTTTGAATGGTGTTTTACGTCACTTATAGCACATGTTAGGCCATATAATATATGTTTAATAATATTTTATTGCAGATATTTTTCAATACATCAATTCAACATCACAATATTCATAGCAACACATGCAAATGGATTGAACTACAAGTTATTACAACAACAGTTACAGTTCTCTCCATAATATATAATCTATGATGATCGATTGTTTTGTGGTATACTCGAACCATCCGTAAGAATCGACACTTTCTTACCTGATAAGTCGAGCTCCCAGCGGTTTTCTTAATGGTGAAGATACTATTACAAAGGAGAAAAAAACACATAATAAATAAGCCTCAAAATGACCTCTAAAACGAAGTTCATTCTGCACATTAATAAGTGATAGTCTTGGTTATGCAGCGTGGTAATTTAAGCATGTATCGCCCGATTTCTTTCAAAATGCATGACGCATTCATTTGTTTAAAGGGACACTGTCCGTAGGTAAGCAGATATTGAGCATAACCAAATAACTGTCTGATATTTATTCTGTAAACTCTGATGAGTCTGTAGTATAATACATTCGTTAGTTTGAAAAAAAAAGTTGTATTTATTATTTGTAAATAATACAGTACTGAGTAAATATGCAATAATGGTTAGTGCGTTATGTTTGTCAACGTAATTAGATCTTAAATGTACGGACACTGTCCCTTTAAGACATGAACTTGCACCATATTTTGATTGAAATGACATTGTATTTTTACATTCTTCCAAAAAAAAAATACCGCTGTATATTCACATTCTTCCAAAAAAAAAACGCTGATGTATTGGTTCACCGTTTATCGTGTGAAGGATAGTACATGTAACTGTTCTTCGCGAAACGAACATTTTCAGTCGATACCACATTACTCTTAAGATGCCTTTATTGTTTTCTTAATATATCCGCATACATGTACACCTACATAGGTGCGAGCTACCAGGCATATTTGTTCAAAGATGTCATAAGTCGCAATAATGTCCAGAATGACAAGTGCTTATAACGCATGTATATTGAAGATTGTATTTTCCTTAAATGTAAGCGGTAACAAAGTACAACTAAGTGAATGAAATTTAACTTTATTGTGTTTAGGATTTTATCAAATATATGTAAACGTTACGTTCTAATAGATGCGTTAACATCTGTGTCCAGATATATATTTATTAAACAACTTTTGGCCCATAATCCGTTCTAGTCCGCTCCACAACGTACATTACACATGATTTATATCAGGCTACGGATTTACGAAATATATTAAACCTGATTAATGGTAAATGGGGAAACATTTAAAAAGGGAAACAATTCATGATAGTTTACACTCACCAGTCCAAATGTGTTCGAAATCTTTGAGACTGATCTTCTACCTTTTTTATTTCTACTCTTAGCACTAGCACTGGATCTAGAATCAGTTTCTAGTTTAGGATTATCGCGTCCACGCACTATGGATTAATAAGAAATACCGCTTAAGCTCTTGTTGCATCTTATTATTACCTCTCATGAACATACTTTATATGTTCGTCGCTTCCGATTGATCGTCTTTACGGTATTTATTATGTTCCCTGATTCAAATGGATCGAATTTATTGTTCTGTTAATGATACACTAATCACAAATAGCGTTATTAATACCCATTAACAAGAAATGAGAAACATTCTGCAATGAAAAGCTACACTTTAGAATAGTATCAACAGTATTTCGTAATGTGCATGGCAGGATTAATTTTGTTGTCATATTGGAAAAGGAAATAAGTCAAACTCAACTTTGAAAGATACTTTTATGCCGAATATGATGAATATAAATAACGTGAAATCAACGTTCATTTCTTTCCTTAATAATTACACATTCAAGCGATAACAATATAACAGTTTCTAAATTAGAACATCCATGTGTATAAGTCTCAATGTTGGAAGTTCCAAACACATTTTCAATACACACAATAAAAACCATTTTACTGGAAATTCAATGTCATTTTACTAGTGGTGATCCTTGCTGATAGCATGCTGTTCAAAGTTGTACTTCAAAGTTCTTACTGACATAACATACGTTTGTTTCTATATAAGAATAATAATAATAGTTTATTCATAAATCAATAGGCGATAGGCCCATGAGATATTACAAATGCCTACATACATACAACATATGACATAGCAATAAACATTTTTACAGAAGTATTTACATGAACATTATTCTGTTATAAACCTAATATTACATTATCTGTATTCCTAATTAGTACAAATAAAGGAGAAGGTGGTAATATTGTGATGATACAAAGTATTGCAAACCATTTCGAACATAAATAATATAACAATTTCAAAGTGGTAGTGCCCGACAAATGCTGCAGGATTGGTTATTTGGTCAGTTCATACCTAACGCGTTGCATCCGTACGTCACTGCTACCTGGGTAATTAACGGCTGTAAATAGTATTTATGTTAGCTATATCTGCAAATTAATGACACCATTCAAAATAAATTTAAATATAAAAAACCTGTAGTTATAACACTTTAAAGTTGAAAATGTAATTACCTACATATTTACAATTGTATACGACTTAAATAACATGCATAATTTAATGATAACCAAATATAAGACAAAGTTACAGTAATTAAATGTCAAATATGGATTAAGAAGATTTTGAATAAATGGTCTATATATTCTGTTTCTTTACTTCAAAACATTTTGTTAATGTTCGATTTTTTATATAAGCAACCTGTTCCAGATTGCTATCATGGAAATGCATTGCTCATTTCAAAAAGTTTGTCCCTTGGGTTGGTAACACTATCAATCATTTGGGGTCCTGGCACAGTTCTAAATATAAATTGTCTGCAAACAAAGATGTTAATGCAGAATTCACACTGCTTTTAACAATATCTATCTACATAAATGTAAACAGCATTAAGATCTGTATTAGTTGTGTATAGGCAGATGTTTGGAGATATGTGAATACATCGGAAACGTTCCCATAGAAATGTCGAGATGCAAAGTCCATCAACAAAAAGTACTACTAATAGTATGTTCTTCAAGTGCAAACCTGCATATCAAATAGACCTAGTGCTTGAAAGCTATCAGTCAAAAACAACTTCATAGTTGACAGAAAACACGTATTTATATTAAAGCTATTGATTACTATGTATTAGAGTCAGAAAGGCATATATAAGGGAATGTTACAATAATATTAATATTTATATTTACTCGTTTTACTTATCACAATCGAAATTTGAATTAATTTAAAAACAAATAATGCAGTAAAACTGCTTTCTATATATGTTGTTTCTTTTTCAGATAAAAACATATTTTTGTTATTGTCATCAATTTTAAAAAATGATATGGAAAACAGATTTTACTAGTGATTTTTAAATTTTGATATATTCTAATTTAAAATAAAAAAAAATTAATTTCATGATAAAATGCACTGAACTGCAAACAAGGACTTGATAATTCAATTAACGAGACAAAACGACAGAAAGGGTTGTGAAGACAGGGTTACCGACTTGGAACGGTCAGTAGGCAATAAGGCCTACTGGTTAGCTTGAATCGATTTTATATGCGCACAATCCCCGCTATTATCCTCTCTTCAGCGCCCAAATAGACAAGTGTAAACAAAACCACATCTCATCAAAAGGAATTCTCTGACAATAAAGAAATATAAAAAGATCGGACAGCGAAAGTAGCATTCAAGAAGGACAGTCAACCACAAAACACAGAAACAAACACGCAAACAGACAAACAAAAAGGCAAAAGTAATAATAAATACAAACGACATCACAAACATAAAAGGGTTGACAATAGGGCTACCGCCTTGGAACGGCCAGTGGCAAAGTAGGCCACTCTGAGTTTAAATAGGTTCTAGGGTGCACCAAACCTCACACTTACCCTACTTCATCCCATTAAACAGGACAGTGTAAATAAAGAAATCCCCGCCATGATCTCTAACCAACAAGGCAGCATCAATAGGCAATATAAGTAAAACACAAATATGCTCGTGTAAATATAATAAAAAAAACAGTAGCCTAGAAAGCCACAATGAAGGTACTCAGTGACTTGGCGGAAGCCAGAGCAACACGAGAATAAACCATTAAGGGCACGACAAGTCCACATCCAGAGAAACTAACTAAAGGAACACATACAAAATAATAAACATCTCAGGATGTATCCAGAATCGTACTGAACAACCATAGTAGTTGCAGCTAAAGAGAAAAACAATCTAGGGTACGACCAGAAAACCCGCGGGACGAAAGCTCATGCACCCACCTCCCTTGGTTGGGGTTTCAGTAGGTACAATCATAGAGTCCCAAGAGGTAGTCCAGTCATCGCACAAGTGAAAAGTGAAGCGTAATGACTGACTGTAGAGGGGAAAATCACTAAACATGCAGTGCGCTGTAAAACCAAAGGGTTATATCCTTTTCTGACGAACCTGCTGATTAAATTTGTAAAGCGGTCAGGAAACCCGTCAGACCCCTTTAACTTTCAAAGTTTATAGACCACATCTCCATAAAATGAGGGTTGTTATATGCCTAGTCGCAAAAGTGTTTTAAGGTTGGTTTGTTCTTTTCCAACAGGCCCTCGTTGCGGCGGTATAATTTAGAGAAAGATCTACGTAGTTTGTGATAACGAAATCCCTGCTGTAGAAGTTTACTTGTAATAACTTGATTTCGATCATTGAAGTCTATAACATCAATACACGCTCTAGCAAATCGAATGAGCTGGGAGATATACAACCCGTATGAGGTAGCACGAGGTACATCTCCATCCAGGTGTGGATAGTTAACGATGTTAAAATTGAAATCATCTCTCTTATCATAGATTTTAGTATGAATACAGTCATTTGAAATCGAGAGATGAAGATCGATTAATGCTGCTACTGTATCCGAACTGTTGGAGGTTTAACTTTGAATTAACCATAATAGTACGACAGAATACTGACATAAATTAGTAAAAATGTACATTCATGACAAAAGTGTCGAACTTGACATATAGCTAAAGGGAATGTAGTGACACAGCCAAGCCATCTTTATTATTGAGAGTTCTGAAAAACGTTTATACGGGTGAAAGAATTATCAAAACCGGATGATGAACAAAGAAGATATGATCGTTTGAAGTCTGTTGAAACGGATATGGAAGCTGCCCGGATGATGAACAAAGAAGATATGATCATTTGAAGTTTCTGTTAAAACGGATATGGAAGCGGCCATTTTGAGAGATTTATAAATATGAAAATTTACTGATTTATAGGGGAAAATGACAGCAACTGTATGAAAAATATGTAATACTTAATGGCAATTATGCTTTATATGACCAGTAAAAAAATGCATTCATTTGTAGTGATTTTCTTCGTTTTAATTGATATTTATCAATATTCCATATATAGTTATATGGAACTATGACGTCATTGTTATAAAAAATGGCGACTCCCATATTCGTTTTAGAACAACCTTTAAATGGTCATATATATTTTATTTATCACCCAATTTTGATAATCCTTTCACCTTTTCCCAAGATTTTCAGAACTTTCAATAATAGAGCTGTTTGGCTGTGTCGCTACATTCCCTTTAAGATAATATTTAAGGCAAACATTGTCACTTCGGTTTCAATCATCAGTATATTTACAACAGTTCTTTTTGAACCGGATTGTTGTTTTTCGTGCATGTATGATTTGATAATAAACTACATTAGTTTTAATTGTTTTTATTTCTCCTCTAATATTCTAGCTGGTTATACAGTTTACAACAAGAGAATACCTCTGTTATCCGACACTAACATAAACGTTTAACAATATTATCCCAAACAATGTATCAACGTAGGTATAAAAGTAGAAAATGAAATTACAGTCAACCCAAAGCACGCATTCAAAACAAATAACAATTACAAAGACAAACTCAATGAATTGGCAGAAGCCGAAGCAACAAGAGATTACGCCGTTAAGGTTTAACAAGACTATATTGAAGACAAACATTAAACGTTCTGTCCCTTTCAGGATTTAGGTAAACGTTATCATGGGCTCCACAATTTGTACGGTGATCGCACAATCAAAGAGGAAGCACAGTGGCGAAATGTAAATGGTTAATCAGATATAACGCAATTATAATTTCAACGTTGTTGAAAATACAGGTGTGTTTTGGAGCTCCGATCACATTTAAAGTAAAAGATCGTTATTCATCAAAAACAAAAACAATAATTATTGCAGAAAAAGACATTGATTAACACATTTGATAAAAACATACCTTAAAGATACCGGCCAAGATAAAAACATATACAAGGTACTGTTTATTAATTGGCTATACAGATATTATTCTAAAAAATTCAAAATGTATTAAAAAACAATAATTGTGCAAGCATTAGCTCCATAATATAATTGTATATAATGGATCGATTAGACAATTTGTGAAACAAATCAGAAACAAAATCTTACTAGCGCACGCCATTTTCACCCAAATAAAACGTAAACACGATTAAAATGTCAGTGTTAAACTGGTTATTGAGAAGGTATTAACTTGCCTATCAATACATATCGCGACAAAATATGACGTCGTGTCCGTTAACTGCAAATAAATACTGAAAGGTGATCCGTTGGAACCAACAAACACAAACACGAGATAAAAGTAGCAGGCTCGGTTTTATTAAACAAGCCCACACACTGACGCTTTTCTAGACGAAAAATATTGTGTATATAGTATATTAGTCTAATTAAAGCAGGGTCCCAATGATCAGTAAATGAAAAATGCTTATTAATAAATGCAGACAATTCCCAAATTAAAGCAGGGTCCCAATGATCATTACATGAAAAATGCTTATTAATAAATGCAGACAATTCCCAAGTTTTTGCGTCTGTGTGGTCCAGATCAATTCAGGACGTTTCGGCACCAAACCATTTCGAAACCTAGACGAATCGGCACCGAGACATTTCGGCATCAAACTATTTCAGCATCTATTTTAATTTTTACCCTAGATGTTTCGGCACCCATTTATATATGAGGATTATAATAAAATAAAGAAGTAAAACAATTAAATATTTTCTATATAAAGATCATTTGTAATTCATTTAAAATGAATAAGTTGATTGCCTTAACGGCAACTCCGAAGCGGTTTTGAGCCTTAATACAACTAAAACATGAACATAAATAGGGCCCATATGATAATCACTTGTAAAATTTAAGAATATGACTTTTATATTATATTGTAGCATGGTCACTGAAATTCGCTTTGTAATAGCTCAGGTGTAAATCGTTTAATTGAAAATACTTGAACATGTACCCTTTAACATGTATAATAATGTATACCTAAGACCAAGTAAAAACTTATCTGTATTCATACAGTATCTTTTAATTCTTCACTTTACCTTCCTGTCATCTCCCTATCGACGACTACAGGTAAATGACTTGAACAAAGCCTCCACAAACTAACCCATTATTAAAAATCGTCTACATATAACGCATGCGTTATACTTTTCTTGTTTAAAAGATTTATATACAACACATATTATAGTTACTTGTAGCTTCAAAACAGCAAAGTAATGTACATATACTAAAGGAAAAAAGGAAACGCAATTCCAGAATTTCCGCTATATATTGTATGTTTTATATGCTGTTGTCAATCGAAAGGTACAAGGCTACATTCGACCTTCTCTTTCGGAATTAAAGCATAAACAGAAAATAGCACACCAACTGTTATCCCTGCTAACTTTTATTATTGTCAGAATACGTGATTTACTGAAGTTACATTAAATACAGTATTGAAATAGTTTAAATTTTCCAAGCGGAATTTCAACATTTATGAATTTCGTGTTAAAACGTGTACTGTGATTAACACGTCTACAATAACATTGTTTCGTCCTTTCTCTAACTAGCTGCAACCCTGTTTTTTTTTCTTTTACAAAACACATTTGGATTTCTCTGGAAATCTACATAGAAAATTAAGTGTGCAGTATATAAATTATATAGATGAAATTCGCGAGTTGCGTTTCTTTTTACCTTTATTATATTTATATAGTCGTCCGAACCAGATCAACATACTTGGTGACCAGTTTTCTCCACACCAGGTATCCGATACCCCGGGTTCTCGAGTTAGAGAACGAGGATAATTGTCTCCACACCAATTATCCGATACGCTGGGATCTAAAGTTAGAGAACGAGGATAATTTTCTCCACATCAGGTATTTGATACGCCGGGTTCTCGAGTTAGAGAAAGAGGATAGTGAAGCGTCATATACATAATTTATACACATCCATCGTTAACTTGTAACTTCACAAACTGAGTAATAGGTGTGTGTACATGCCACTCCACACCAATACCTAACACCTGACCGCACTGTGTCTACCCTACATTTATCCGATGCGCGAGGATGTCCAGAGTACCAGTTAGAGAAGGAGGATAGTGATGCTTCGTATACATATTCCCACGGCGAGCTGGAATCAGTGCGCTGTCCATCAATCCATATAGAATGTGATGACTTGTACTTCCCTAAAATACTATGTACGTCGTCTGACTTGACTTTAGAGTTAATGTTTACAAGGTGTCCGTTATCCTTTTGACATGTTGCCTCCGCATTAGATCTATTCATCGATGTTCTGACTAATTTCAAACAGAAGCCACCTTGGGTTTTGGTATAACCAACTGGACACTGTTCGCCTTCACAAATCATTGAATCCGATTCCTTCATTGAAATGTTGACTGTTGACTTGTTGCATAGTTTTGTATTCGACTCACATTTTCTCGAACGTGTTCGGATTCCAAAGTGAATCAGCTGAGCTGAAGAGCACCTTGACCATTCAGTCCATTCGGTACAGGGATGAAGCAAGCATATCTCTTCTTTTATTTCTGCCTGTAACTTCTTAATACCTTCCTCCAACTTTGTAGACACATCCGCCTTCATGTCTGTCTCCAACCTAGCAATACCTTCATCCAACCTTAAAGACATTTCCTGCTTTATATCTGTCCCAGTATTTATAAATGTTCTACCAATAAGTCTAATTAACGGATTGTCAATTTGCTTGCCCAGACTGAGTACGTTTTCACCATCCAACTTGACTTCCGTATTAAGTTGGGTATCACTTACAGGAGCTGTCATTGTTGTCCCAAATAAACAGCCAACAATCAGAATTAAACGGAGAACTGTATCCATTATAACGGGGGACATATAGCAAGTTAATGCTGACTTTTCACTAACGCATGTTCAAGTGTATGGTTTTCAATACAGGCAGCTCAGTCATCATAGCAAAATATTCAAGTACAGAGTGTTAATAAAGTATGTTATCGCTTTCCTGGCAACAAAGAATGGAATTGGTGGTACCGTGTTGTTATATTTCTAGTATAAATATTGTTCCACATTATGTTCATTTGTCTTCTCTTCAAGAAATATTTAAATCATTATTCATGTAATTTGTCGCCATCATCCTGAATTCGAGAGGGGGTTAACACATACATTTCTCCACAAAACGACAAGCTGTTTAATAATTGATTAAATCGGCTCGAACGACACATCTATTTAGTAATTTAGTAATCTGCTCGAAGGAAAACTATGTAGTAATCGAGTAAATCTGCTTGAAGAATAAAAAAACTATGTAGTAATTGAATAAATCCGCTCTCTCACGCCAACACTGTTTAGTAATTGAGTAAATCTGCTTGAATGATAAAACTATGTAGTAATTGAGTAAATCTGCTCGAATGATAAAACTATGTAGTAATTGAGTAAATCTGCTCGAATGATAAAACTATGTAGTAATTGAGTAAATCTGCTCGAATGATAAAACTATGTAGTAATTGAGTAAATCCGCTCTCTCACGCCAACACTGTTTAGTAATTGAGTACATCTGCTTGAATGATAAAACTATGTAGTAATTGAGTAAATCTGCTCGAATGATAAAACTATGTAGTAATTGAGTAAATCTGCTCGAATGATAAAACTATGTAGTAATTGAATAAATCCGCTCTCTCACGCCAACACTGTTTAGTAATTGAGTAAATCTGCTTGAATGATAAAACTATGTAGTAATTGAGTAAATCCGCTCTCTCACGCCAACACTGTTTAGTAATTGAGTAAATCTGCTTGAATGATAAAACTATGTAGTAATTGAGTAAATCTGCTCGAATGATAAAACTATGTAGTAATTGAGTAAATCTGCTTGAATGATAAAACTATGTAGTAATTGAGTAAATCTGCTCGAATGATAAAACTATGTATTATTGAGTAAATCTGCTTGAATGATAAAACTATGTAGTAATTGAGTAAATCTGCTCGAATGATAAAACTATGTAGTAATTGAGTAAATCTGCTTGAATGATAAAACTATGTAGTAATTGAGTAAATCTGCTCGAATGATAAAACTATGTAGTAATTGAGTAAATCTGCTCGAATGATAAAACTATGTAGTAATTGAGTAAATCCGCTCGAATGATCTGTTTCGTATAATCATGGATGAGAAGGTTAAACATCTATGTGTTAGCAAATATATGGCAAAATAATAATTCGAAACCAATATTAGTAAATAGAAATACATAATAAAAAACAGTATTGTATTACAACATGAATAGTATTTATTGGACTATTTGCATGATGATTTTTATAAATCCACTCAATTATATGATAACCAAGGAGTTCTTTTTTTTCTACCAGCTATTACCAAATTGTATTACTCGTCTATAATTAACCATGTCATATTATTTGTGTTCTATCTGAGGTTTTCAATTATTCTGATCATGGACCTCGATGATGATTTGAAATACCACCTATGTTCATGTAAATGTGAAATGATTGAATAAAATAAATTGTATTGTATTGTATTGTATTGTATATTGTATTGTATTGTATTGCAGTGTAATGTGTTGTGTTGTATAGTGTTGTTTTATATGTCGTTTATGTTGTGCTGTACTTAATACGTTTATGACTTAGACTGGGATGAATTTATATAATAAATCAAATAGTCTCATTTTGCAAAATTTGAGTAGTATAAGGTACATACAATTGCATTTGACATGAGAGTTCGACACGGCTAATATTGGACGTTAATTGATAAAATAGTTATTTCAATTTAAGTTCGCTTTCGGACATAATCTTTTTTTTTTAATTAAATATTATTTATAATTAGTCTTTAATTTAGCAATGCTTGCAATTAAGATTAAGAAGAGGAAGAAAAATAAAATGCTAAACTAACGATTTCTACATAAGAATTTCAGTCTGTGAAATGAATGCGGTAAGTTTTAAATTCACTATTTTGCAATTTTTTTATCGAAATGATTTTACGAATGAGCTAATTAACACATGACATGTTATAAATCTGCTTGACATTGTTTGGTCACCATGAGGTGTGGTTTATGATATTACCAGATGCTGCACAGATGAATGTCAACTTGCTATACACCCTGTACATTTACGATTTCAGAAACGACTCCAATACTGCTCCAAATCTCATCATGCCGGCCTGTTGTGATTGGTTCAAGGAGAAACAGTGGGTATACTTGATACGAACCCCGCCTATAACAAACACTGCACTAAACTTCAGTACTTATATACTATATACTTATTTGCACATCCTAAAATTCAGTACTTAAGCAGACTCGGCCTTATTGAGTCTGTTCTTGAGAGCTAATGTAGAAAGCAACTCCTTTCACGCCCCCCCCCCCCCCACCCCACCCCCTACACACTGGCCAAGGTGGCATTTTACTTTAGGCTGGGACGAGAAATCTTCCCCATTAAGAAACCGAAAGGGAGGTATCGTAGCGATCGACCGCGGTTTCTTTATGGTGAAGTTTAATTTAAAAAAAACACACAAAAAAACACAAACAAAAACAAAAAACAACAACAACACACACACAACATAGCTATTTATGCGTATACATGTAATTTGATATATGCGTTTTTACATATGTTTTTACAATATATTCGTATTGATTGAATTGAATTGAATGTTGTTTAACGGCTCATCAACACAGTATAGGTTATTTAGAGCCGCCCCAGAGAGAAGGGAAGGATACAGAGGAATCCGGGAACCTGCCCTACTCTTATTATCGAATAGATTCCTATGGTTCTTTAACGTGCTCGGAGGATAGACCGATACACGAGACCGCCCGGTTTACGTCCCCATCCGACGGAAAAGTGTCTTGCCCAAGAACACACCGACGGAACTCAGTGGCACCACGGAGGATTGAACCCGGGGCCTCCGGTTACAAATCCGCCGCGCTACCGACTGCGCCACGCCAGCCCTCTATATTAGTATTGATATATGCGTATTAATTTATGTGTATTGATATATGCATACTGATATATGCATACTTATAAATGCGTATATATATATGTGTATCGATATATGCGTATTGCCATATGCGTATTGATATTCATATTGCAATATGCGTATCGATGTTTGCGTATTGATATATGTGTATTGATGTATGCGTATTGATATTCATATTGCGATATGCGTATCGATATTTCCGTATTGATATATGCATACTGATATATGCGTATTGATGTATGGGGACTGATATGCGTATTGATATATACGTATTCGTAGGATGTATTTATATTTTGTCAATAATTTTACCCATTACTCTATCATCATGGTGCGGTTCTAAACAGATCCTGGTTTTGCAGACCACGATGTTATTGCTGAGTGCACACTGTTTTAAAGCGACTGGATGCGATCTTGAAGAGTAATGGATGCCAATGCAAACACTAGTAAAACCATCAAATACTGTTTTAGTTGCATATTTAATGTATATATATTTATGAGCATGAGTTAATTAGTGTTAATGCAATAGGTTGGTCGGGAAATCTCGACGACGTGGGAAAACTCGACGACTCGGCTAAGTTTTGGTGCATACAATTAATAATTTATTAATTCATATGCTGTTGTAATTATATAATGAATGCTTTGGGATCTCACAACACTTATATTTTTATAATATGTACAACTGCTAGCAATATCATCCCCCACCTGTGAATTACTAGGGATGATTAGCAACAACAAAAAATACACCAAGTTTTCATAAATAATAATTAACAACCGCACTTAATATACTGCTAATTTAATGCATGTGCACGTTTCTTATAAAACTGAAGCACATTATGAGGATTTTCTCTTGTATTAGTACTTGCATCAATAACTCTTGCAGATCGCCTCCAATCCCTTTAACAATATGTGATAATAAATGTAAACAGCCGTTTTATTTTAAATATTTACGTTGTTTTTTGAGAAAGTTGTGAGAAAATTCTCTTCATCGGAAACTTTCCCACAGAAACGGAATCAACAAGCACAGGCGTTAAATAAATACACTAATCTAATCGCATGTTCATCAAATGCAGTTGTTTTGAATGCGGAATAAACATCAGTGCCTAATGTTTCAAATTACAATTATAACAGCATTTGTAGCTGAACAGAAAATAATTTTCTTTTTATTTCTAAATCTTAAAGAGAAGTGGTGTGATATGTTTTCTTTGAGGTAAACATCGATCGTTAAAACTCGGTCAATCCCGTCATTCTTTCGGCTATGCATAGAATAAGTGAACGAGATGTTGCGGCGAACATTAACATATACATATTAACAGTGTCAGAGTAAACCAGGCTTTGGGGATCTTTAAAAGTAAATAAATCAACAGTAATGAATCAGGCTATCGGTAGGGTGGGTACAATTACCAGCCGTGACATAATTAGCCTATCGGTGCGGTGGGTACAGTTATGACATTTACCAGCCGGGATACAAACAGCCTATCGGCATATCGGTGGGTAAATTTACGGCATATCAGCTGTGACATAATCAGCCTATCGATACAGTGGGTAAATTGTTTGCATTTACCAGCTGTGGCACAATCAGCCTATCGGTACGGTGGACACATCTATGGCATATACCAGCCGTGACACAATCAGTCTATCGGTACGGTGGATACATGTATGGCATTTACCAGCCGTGACACAATTAGCCTATCGGTACGGTGGGTACATTTATGGCATTTACCAGCCGTGACACTATCAGCCTATCGGTACATTGGGTAACTTTGGCATTTACAGCTGTGACAATCAGTCTATCGGTACGATGGGTACATTTATGGCATTTACCAGCCGTGACAAAATCAGCCAATCGGTACAGTGGGTACCTTTATGGGATTTACCAGTCGTCACACAATCTGTCTATTGGTACGGTTGGTACATTTATGGCATTTACCAGCCGTGACACAATCTCACTATTGGTACGGTGGTATATTTATGGCATTACAAGCCGTGACACAATCTGTATATCGCTACGGTGGTACATTTATGGCATTTACCAGCCGTGACACAATCAGCCTATCGGTACGGTGGTACATTTATGGCATTTATCAGCCGTGACACAATCAGTCTACCGTACCGGTGGTCCATTTATGGCATTTACCAGTTGTGACAAAATCAGCCTAACGGTCCTTTTGGGCTTTAGGTAGACGTCATCATAGTGTCCACAGCCTGTTCGGTCATCGCATGTTCGGTCATCGCACAACTAAAGAGGAAAGCATAGTGGCGAATTGTAAATGGGTCCACCACCAAGCATATAGTGCGTTGCAATATGATAGGGTCATAACCTCTTTTGATAAACCGTTTAACAAGTTTAACAAAGATAGTATGAACGTGATCATGACCAAGGATCTTACGAAGCTTGTAAATCACGTCACCATATAAGTCGGGTTGTGATAGTCCTTGTCGCAGACGAGTTCTTAAATATTTCTTTTATATTTGGGAAGAAGATCAGGTTTACAATAATAATATTTTGCAACGGCTTTACGAAGTTTATGGTAACGGTAGCCCTGATGGAGTAGCTTTTTAATTATACAAAGATTACGAATATTAAAGTACTCAACTCAAGTACAAGCTCTAGAAAAACGAATAAGTTGAGATTCATAAGTCTTTAGTGACACCTCTTGGTATTTGGTATGACATATTGAACATTGACAACCCTTTCTCTTCTATTATGGTTAATAATATCTATCCTAAGGAACTTCAACTAAACAATGCCAGCATTTCTGATACTGTCTCTTGTAACATAATCATGGAACTTTGCAAACTACTTGCGTCCTTTGGAAAGTACACATGCGTAGTAACATAGTATATTAACATAGAGCATTCCAGTATATGACATTTATTAATTAGTTGATTCAATAACGGGGGAATAAATGCTGTTTCATTGACGCTAATTAATGAACATACTTAAAGCCGGCTTGATAAATTCGGGGGTTATGATATTACTATAATTATGAAATGGTTAGGTATACCGAGAGGTTAATATTGTTATAATGTAATTTTGCGGTTATAAAATTATACATGCTGACAAAGATCGATTGTTAATATGCTTTTCATGTACACCTTATTTGTTCTGTTTCTCTATAAAAGAGATGTCATTTTATATGTTAGTCAGTTTAGAACGTACTATGGGAAATTCTTTCGCACAAATTGATAGCGTTTAGCATTTGGTAGATTAAAGTTATACGTACAACCTACTGAGTGTTTGTGTTGTTTCGTTACACGCTTCTTTTCTTGATTTACATCTCTCTAATCAAAATGGTGAAATAGTTAGTAAAATATATGACAAGAGAGATGATTTTAATTTTGACATTGTTAATTATTCTCCCCCGAGCTGTTTCTTAATGGGTAAATGTTTCTGAACTTATTCGTTTCACTAGAGCGTTTTGAGGACTTTAATATTCATAATATTTGTATAACTAAAAAGCTACTCCAGCAGGGACCATGACTATCACAACCTGACTTCCATGGTGAAATTTACAAACTTCGTAAGATCCTTGGTCATACATATTTCCATACAATCTTTATTTATCAAAATACGTTATGACCCTATCATATTATCCTATCACCCTATCACGTTATCACCCTATCACTGTACTGGATGTTTAGTGGTTGACCCATTTACATTTCGCCACTCTTGACTCTTGGATTGTACGATGACTGAACCCTATGATGGTGTCTACTTAAATCCTTATAGGACGGAAGTGTTTGATGTTTGTCTTTATTCTTGTCTTGTCGTTCCGTTAACGGTTTGTTCTCTTTTTGCTTTGGTTTCTGTCAGTCATTGAATACTTGCTTTATGGCTTTCTGACATCTGTCGGTTTAGATGACATATTGAACATTGACATTGCTTTCTTACTTTGTGGCTTTCTAGGCTTTTGTTTTTTATATTATATATACATGATCATTTATGTCTTTTACTTTTATTGCTGCCTTGTTTGTTAGAGATTATTACCTGGCGGAGATATCTTTATTTACACTGTCCCGTTTACTGGGATGGCAGTAGTGTAAGAGTGAGGTTTGGTGCACCCTAAACCCTGGATTAAACCCCCAGCGGCCTTGTTTGCCACTGGCCATTCCAAAGCGGTAGCACTATTGTCAATCCTTTTGTCTTTATGATAACTTATCTTGCCTTTATTTCATTTTTAAAGTTGCTCTTTATTTCTGTGTATGTTTATGGTTGACTGTCGTCCTTGAATGCTACATTTCCTGTTCGATTTTTATATCTACTTTCTCTAAAATGCTATACACAATACAGCGAGTATAAATGAATATCGTGATAGTAATGCCAAATCAGATTAGCCATCAGTGCAAAGGAACGTGGGTGGTAGGTCATACATGGATTTGATTGTGACAGTCCAGATATGTAATAGTGCAGCATATTTACCATGTTTTAATGGTTTTGCCGTTTCCCCTCAATGTTTTTTCTTCAGTGGTCTAGGTCCGAATAAACCACAGTATAAACAGCCGTCTACATGTACATGCAAACTCAATTTCCACAATTGCATGATACCGACAGTAAATGGCACTAAACGTACCTATTTGGACACTTTGATGTTTTACAAAGATAGTTCAAATGTCATATAGTCAAAATGTCATTAACAAATTAGGTAAGATATCAATAATATTCTTCATATTGATATGATTTAATTATTGAACATGACTGCAAAACGTATTCAACGACGTACATTTAATGGGACACTGTCTGTAAGTAAGCAGATATTGAGCATAACCAAATAACTGAGTTTTATTCTGTGAAATGATTGATGAGCATATACCCAAATAAGTCTGTAGTAATACATTCGTGAGTTTGAATTTTTTTTTGATTTGTTTATAAACAATTCGGTCCCGAAATATTTACAGTTTCTGTTGATCACGTGACATGCAATAGTACACTAGGTTTTCTATATAGTTTGTAATGCGTAATATATATGGCCCGTTTAGCTCAGTTGGGAGTGCCGTCGACTATGGCGCGCTCACTATTATTACCCGCGAGTTTAATTTTAGTTTGGCTTGCGAGTTCAAACTCACAAAGCGGTACTTTGTTTTGGACCTCGATTGAATTCCGTCAAACAGTCTTGCTTTTATTGAGTACATATCAATAATGGTTAGTGTGTAATGTTTGTCAACGGAATTAGTATGTGTTTTATAAGCTAAAGGCTACTACAGTACGGACATTGTCCCTTTAAGGTAATATTTTAGGACAACATTGTCACTTCCGTTTCAATCAACAGTATATTGACGGCAGTTCTTTTTAACCATGTCGTTGTTTGTGTGTATGATTGGATAATAAACTACTGGATATTTTATTGCGTTTTATTTCTTCACTAATATTCTAACTTGTTATCCAGTATACAGCAAAATATCAATGCAGTTATCCGATAATAAAATAAACGTTTAACAAGGTTATCCCACACTATATCTAGTCAATATACAAGTCGAAAAGGAAATGTAGCACTTATATAACTGTCAACCAAAAGCAAGCATTCAACACAAACAACAATTACAGAGCTAAATACAAAGTATACGACACTTCAAACATTAAAATGTTAACAATAGGAGTAATGCATTAGAACGGTTAGTGCCAAAAATGCCGCTGGGGTTATTAACTAGGTTCTAGCATCCAACCTCACTCAAACCCATGTAATGGGTCATCCTAGTTAAACGGCAGAGGGTAAATGAAGACATCCCCACCAAGCGGTAGCCCCTAACAAACACAGCAGCATTAATAGGCGATATAAGTATGATACAAAAACGATCATGCATGGATATAAAAAGCAGAAGTATAGAAAGCCACAAAGCTAGTACTTAATGAATTGACAGAAGCCGAAGCAACAAGAGAATATGCCGTTTATGGCACACCAAGACTATATTGAAGACACACGTTCTGTCCCTTTCAGGATGTGCGTAAAGTTGTCGTAGAATGACCCGTAGACGTTATCATAGGCTCCACAATTTGTCCGGTCATCGCACAATCAAAGAGGAAGCACAATGGAATAATGTTAATGGTTAATCAGAAACAATGCAGTGTTAATTCCAACGGTTTTGAAAATACAGGTTTGTTCTGGAGTTCCGCTCACATTTAAAGTCAAAGACATATATCGTTATTCACCAAAAACAATAATGATAGAAAGAAACATTGATTGACATATTCGATAAAACTTACCTTAACGATATCGGCCAAGATTAAAGCATATACACGGTATTGTTTATTAAATGGCTATACATATCAAAAAAATTCAAAATGTGTTAAAAACAATAATTTTGCAAGCATTAGCAATATATATAATTGTACATAATGGATCGATTAGACAATTTTGAACCAAATCAGAAACAAAATCTTACTTGCGCTCGCCATTATTACCCAAAGAAACGACACAACTTTTAAAATGCCACCTTAAACTGGTCTTGAGAAGGTATTAACGTGCCTATCTCAATACATTTCGCGACACAATATGACGTCATGTCCCTTAAATGTTAATAAATACTGAAAAGGGGATCTCTTGGAATCAACAACCCCAAACAAGAGAGAAAAGTAGCAGGCTCGGTTTTATTTAGTCTGTCCATGAGAATTCAGCGATACATTATTTAAAGACCACATTTTAATGATTAAAAACAGGATAAATCAGTATATCTTTATTAGTTTGAAGTTGACAGATGGGCATCAAACGTTCGTTTTGATAATTACTTTATGGCATGTTAGATCTCCCTAACAACTGTATAAAACATTCATGTAAGCCAATAAATAAAATAGTTCTAGCTTGTTTGTTATGTGCGAGATGAAACCCTTGTGTCTGCGACTTGAAACCGATCGAAACCACGGGCGTACGTCCATTGAAGTCGACGATCTTGAAGATCAGGTTACCAGGCCTTGAATTCACCAACCATTCTTCAGAATATTCTTAGTCCAAGTATGCAAATTTGCATTACATCTATTTCTATAAGTGTAAAGGATGAACGTTTATAACAAGCTGTTATGTATACATATGGTAAATACTAATAAATAGCATATAAACGACGTAATAGTTGATTGTACATAGTACTCCATGCCAATACCGCACACTTCACGACCCATAGTCTATCTTAGCGGTATCCGATGTGCCGTGTTCTGTCACGTTAGTTTGTAACTTCACAAACGACGTAAGCTGATACACCTGTACATAGTACTCCATACCAATGCCGTACACCTGACACTGAGTCTACCTTACAGGTATCCGATGTGTCCGGTTCTCCAGTTTTCCAGTTAGAGAACGAGGATAGTGAAGCTTCATATACATGTTCCCACGGCGAGCTGGAATCAGTGCGCTGACCGTCAATCCATATTTCCGATGTTGACTTGCGGCTCCTTAAAATACTGACTTGACTTTAGAGTTAATGTTTACAACGTGCCCGTTATCCTTCTGGCATGTTGCCTCCGCATTAGATTTTGCCATCGATGTAAAGACAAAGTTCAAACAGAAGTCACCTTGGGTCTTGTTATAACCAACTGGACACTGTTCGCCTTCACAAATTATTGAATCCGACTCCTTCATTGTAATGTTGACTGTTGACATGTTGCATAGTTTTGTATTCGACTCACATTTTCTCGAACGTGTTCGGATTCCAAAGTGAATCAGCTTAGCTGAAGAGCACGTAGACCAATCAGACCATTCAGTACAGGTGTGAAGCACGCACATCTATTTTTTTATTTCGGTCTCTAACTTCTTAATACCTTCCTCCAACTTTGTAGACACATCCGCCTTCATATCGGTCTCCAACTTAGCAATACCTTCATCCAACTTTAAAGATATTTCCTGTTTTATATCTGTCACAGTATTTATAAATGTTCTACCAATAAGTCTAATTAACGGATTGTCAATTTGCTTGCCCAAACTGAGTACGTTTTGAACATCCAACTTGACTTCCGTATTAAGTTGGGCATCAGTTACAGGAGCTGTCATTGTTGTCCGAAATAAACAAAGAACAACAAGAACTAACTGCAGAACTGTATCCATTATAACGTGGAAAATATATCAAGTTAATGCAAACTTCTCAACAACGCATATACAAGTGTATGCTGTCCAATACAGAGCAGCTCAGTTAGCATAGTGTAATATTCGATTACAGAGTGTTCATAAAGTATGTGTTCATAAAGTATGTAACCACGTTCACTCTCCTAGCAATACTGAATGGAATTGGCGGTACAGTGTGGTTATAATTTTAGTGAAATATATTGTTCCACATTATCTTCTCTGCAAAGAAATATTGACATTAATATTCATATAATTTGTCGACGTCTTCATAAAGATATTTAGTAATGAAGAAACTTATATCCATTTACATGCTTATGCACACATGGTGATATAATTAAATACTACTTGAGACTTTACAATTATGCTAAAATTACGCTCCGGCTATATTTATCCCAGACTCAGAAAGCTGCTATGGGTGTTGGACTGTGTATCAACGTCATTTTACTGTTCATAAAACAACTGTATTCTAGTAAGAATACCGGAACGCAGTCAAATTGATATTCAGGCATTTTATGGGTCTTCTACTACTTGAATTAGGTATCAATTTCAGGGATACAGTCTATAACTCTTTCTCAGCATACGAATACAGCTGGTTCCATATCGTATGACGTATGATTATTGATTGATGTTAAACTTTATTAAAGGGACAAACGGCAATCTTGATGTTTTAAAAGCTCGCGGCGCCCCGTTATTTTTTGTACATAACTTGCATTTGTTCAATAATTTGTTCAATAATATTGGATATTACTAACTGTTGCTGTGTAAAGCTATATATGTATCTCTTCTTGGTGCTGTCTGATTTTAAAATATGCAACACCTCTTTCATCATTAAACATAGTTGATGAAACTTTAACTGAAACATCTACTATAGAGTTTGAATAGGTCTGTTCCACTGCTATTTATTCTCATGAACTACTAATCAGATTTCAATAATAAAAAACGTCACATTAAACCCTCTCTTCTAATGTTAATTTATATTGCTAAAAACTACCTTCACAGACGCTCCAATTGCTATTATAGTATCATGTGTCTGTTTCGTAACTATGATAATCAAATTACCAATTCTTCATATTCTAACCATGATCCTTTCCCAATTCCTCACATTCCAATTATGAAACAACTTGCTATTTAGTGACCCATTACACATACTATTTCAGATATCTATCATATCAACGGCGGCCACACCCGGTACTGAGGAATCCATATTCCGTGAAAGACAGAATTTACCTCCTTTGTCTCAAGTGTGTGAACTTGCAAACGACAGTGTGTTGTTTTGTGCGCTTAATGCATTGTTGATCTTTAATGAATTTGCATTAAATTTCTAGGACATGTGGATAATTGATTAAATTCCATTGAATTATTGAAACTATTTAATTTGGGTACGTTTAAAATGAATTGTATTATATTTTATGAACCGTACAAATCTTTTGGCCTTAAGTATATTATATAGACGTATTGTCTGCTGCACATTTTTAAAGAATTCGTGTTATTTCCGCATTGTTTTGTTGTTATTGTTCATGTTTCTTCTATACGGTTCGGCGCGGTTGGATACTCCTCAAAAATGGAAGTGCGCGAGATAGAAACAACTCACGTATTCTAAAAGTATTAATGCTAAATAACGTCTTCTTCGGCATTGTTTTAAGATAAAATAATAAATAAAGTACTTACTGTCGATGGTGTTTGTATAAATTTATTTATTGATCTTCAGCAATACCTATTTCAAATAGCCGTCATATTTATCATGGCCAAAGCATTGCATACAAACAAATAATAGTACGCGTTTATTTCACGGCTCTTGACAACCGCGTAAAACAATTCGGATGTGCAATATCGTAAAATAGTGAACACTTGCTTCAATGAAAAGTCAATGGGAAAAAAATGAAATCATACAACAATAACATTTGGTGCACAGATTGTTGCGAACTTTCTATTCACCCTGTATATTTACATTTTGAGAGAAGCCTCATGGCTCCAGAACATTCTCATCATGTCGTCGAGTTGTAATTGGTTCATTCTGGAACGTATTAAACAACGCAATGGTTTGAGGCGTGATTAGAGTTTGTTATAACACAGACTGCACACAACTTCTGCACCTATATGTGCACCGGATGTGTATCTTGCATTATGTCGGTAAAGTGAAACCACAAAGCATAAAGGAGACATTAACATAGTCTGAAATAGTAATTCAATATTCGATAAAATGACTTGAGTAAAAGAAACTGCTTTCTCCCATTTCTGCTCATGTGAGATAGGTGTTTTCGTCATGTGAGATAGAGTTTTCCTCATGTGAGATAGGTGTTTTCCTCATGTGAGATAGGTGTTTTCCTCATATGAGATTATAAGAATATTAAATGGGTATCCGATTCAGATAGGGAATTCCAACACGAGGCATAAATGTAAGGCTCTGCCGAGGTTCCGCTTAAAACAGTTATACCGAGGGTTGGGATTATTGCTTTATTATGTATAACTGTATACAGCAACAACTATTTTGAAAGTTGTTTAGTGATTCACGATGTCAGTGAACTGTTATTAATGATAAGACGAAATGAAGAAACATGTTTAGGCACCACTGGATTGTTATTGTGTTGGAATATAGCATATATAGAAATCTTGTTATCGTTATATCTCCATCACAAATAGCATTTCATAGATTGTAGAGTTCAGGGTCTAGTCGTGCAAGAACAGAAAGGTAGAGGGGCATTCCAGATCTGAACGCTATACCATTTGACAAGATGCAAAAATTGCAAGAACAAATCGCGTCGGGCGCTACTTTTTCCCCATTTCTGTTCATTTTTCCTGCACTTTGTTATTCGTGGCATGTTCATCTTATTCAGATTTTGTTCGTTACCCAAACCCCGCCGCATTCAGCACTTTCGGTGGTTTGATTGTATATAGCAACAACTATTTCGAAAGTTTATTAGTAATTTACGATGTCAATGAATTATTATTAATGATAAGATGAAATGAAGAAACATGCTGAGATACCACATGATTGTTATTGTGTTGGAATATAGCAAATACAGAAATATTGTTATCGTTATATATATCTTTTATTTCAAACAGTAGGCATTCTGCCCATGAGTTCACAAATATCGATAAATACAGAATTACATGCATATGATACACAGTTCCGGTAATTGACAATATATTGGTATGCATAAACTGAGTTGATACATGTTATGGATTCATATATAAAAGAGGTGTTGTTGTTTTAAACAATTTGAATAGAACAAAAGAAAAAACAACAACAACAAACAACATATCTCCTGTATTTAAGATCGGATTCGGTCAAAACCTTCACAGATTGTAGAGTTCGGGGTCTAGTTGTCGAGAACAGAAAGGTAGAGGGGCATTCCGGATCTGAACGCTATACCAATTGACAAGATGCAAAAATGACAAGAACAACTCGCGTCGGGCGCTATTTCCTCCCATTTCTATTCATTTTTCCTGCACTTTGTTATTCATGGCATGTTCGTCTTATTCCGATTTTGTCCGTTACACAAACCCCGCCGCATTCAGCACTTTCAGTGCTTTGATTATATACAGTCTTCAAATGATAATCACCAACTGCTTGTCAAGTCTCCCGGACATAATCATTTATAAATTGTCTGCACAAGGAATGTTAAAGAGTATGAGGGTGGACCTTTGGAAACGGCCGAACACGATACATATACAATATTGCAATCTCGGTTTGATTGAGACTGTTCATGAACGGTAGTGAAATATGCTTGCTACCGCTCACGCTCCTAGCCCCGGGTTGAGCAGAACTCAATATTCATAAACTCAATAGTACAGAATTTTAACCATCCCGAAGATAGCATACATATGGCGGTGGACCTACCTTTATAGTTATTACAACCCCATGTCCAGCGGCGTATGATCCCAGAATCTAACAAAATGCTATGCACCGAAGAGCGAAATAAACAAAATTTAATTTAGGTGGGAGCAGCGGTTATAAAGCATGCGCATCACAAGTAACAGCCAAAAGACTAAATTAAAAAACAAACAACATATCCTTTGGGTGGTTAAACAATACACAGAGCCTTTAAGGCGACACAATTGTCCAAATGTTGCAGCTTTACTCAATTTACTAAATTTTAAACAAAGACGATGAGCGCGTTCTAGTGACAATACTTCTGAATTTGTTCGATTGTTCCAGGCATCACACCCAAATAAAGCCTTAGGTATAACAATGGACTGGTATATGGATCAACATGTCAAAGGTTGTAACCCTTGGCTTGCTCTTGTATAAACCCACTTCTCTTCTTAACACTCACCCTTCTCATAGTAGTAACACGACAACAACACATACGTTATAAATATATATTTATTATTTATTGGTATAAGCCATTGGACGACCGACTGAAACTAAAAGAACGGGCTCAAAATTGTAACAACCAAATACCAGCAGGTAAATAAATTACATATATGAATTCAAATCTCCATTATTAAACATATAACATATGAGACATTTCTAAACCAAGATATTGGTACACTATTCCATATAATTTAAACATAAATACGTCCTGTGTCTACCCGACACCGACTCCATGTAATTGATATAAAACAATTTGTGTTTAAAACCAAGATATTGGTACACTAGACCTTAGAATTTAAACCTAAATCCGGAACTGAGCCCATGTAATGATATAAAACAAGTTCTGTTTAAAATCAAGATATTGATACACAAGTCCATATAATTTAAAAATTAGTTTACGTCCTGTGTTTACCCGACACGGACTACCTATAATTGATATAAAACAAGTTCTGTCTAAAACCAAAATATTGGTACACTAGTCCATAGAATTTAAACATAAATACGTACCGTGTCTAACCGACACTGACTCCATGTAATTAATATTAAAGACGTTATGTTTCTTACTTTAGCTCTCATGTAAACCTATTTAAATTTCAAGTACCGTCCGAATCTTATATGTTGTGGTGTCAGTCGCGGGACTGACCGACTGTACGTACCATATAATTCGCAATACTTTTACAACACATACAATCTAAATTCAAATCACCATCTCAATAACATCATTTATATGAACACCTTACTAATCTCAATGTTATATCAACTGTTATTATAACATAAAATACAACTTGCCCCGAGTCCAATGACTCGCAATAATAATTTTACAAAAAATAATTTACAATTCTCTGCCCCCGAGTCACGTGACTCCCATTCAGGCACATCTAATTCTGAGTCAAGTGACTCTCCGTTAGATTTACACACGTCTTAACCCCGAGTCACACGGCTCTCACTCATATATCTACTTCTGAGTCCAGTGACTCAATTCTATTTTGAATCCAGTGACTCTAAATTAAATTTCTGAGTCCAGTAACTCTAAATTCAACTTCTGAGTCCAGTGACTCTCAATTCTAATTCTGAGTCCAGTGACTCTCAATTCTACTTCTGAATCCAGTGACTCAATTCTACATATAATTCGCAATACGTTTACAACACATACAATCTAAATTCAAATCATCATCTCAATAACATCATTTATCTGATCACCTTACTAATCTCAATGTTATATCATCTGTTATTATAATATCAAATACATCTCATAATAATCATTTTACAATTCTCCGACTCCGAGTCACGTGACTCCCAGTCAGGCACATGTAATCTTGAGTCAAGTGACTCTCCATTAGATTTACAAAACTTCTTAACCCCGAATCACACGACTCGCACTCATATACATCTACTTCTGAGTCCAGTTATTCTCAATTCTACTTATGAGTCCAGTGTCTCTCGATTCTATTTCTGAGTCCAGTGACTCTACATTCTACTTCTGAGTCCAGTGACTCTCAATTCTAATTCTGAATCAAGTGTTATTATAAAAAACTTACATGAAACATGCAAAACTTCAAAACATAAACTAATTCAATATATAAAATTAAAGTGTCTATTACAAATTCACTTAAACCTTTTAATTTCCTTAAAATAAATTCTTACGTCTATAGTCGACCGTACCTTTGACTGCCCGGTTTATTGCACCTGGCATACGCCCTTTTTTACCACCCCAAAACAGGGTATATTATAGTCACATACATTATACGCAAAACCAAATGCCTTACGACTATATTTGCTTGTTGTGTCCTAAACAGGGGAGCTCGTATCAACATTACACATACTCTTGAATCAACCAGTCTAAATGCGTGCCCTCATGAAATCACTCGACAAGCTATTGTTCCAAGTTGTTCCTACAATACGCTTGTAGCAACAAGGTATACGGTTGAATCCCCACACGAAATAACATCACACGGAATGACACGACAAGCAAGTTTTCCTCCTCACAAAACTTATAACTTGTTTAAAGTTTTCTTACTTTAACCGTCATTGATAATTGTAACCGGCTGGTACTTCAATCTTAATATGAAATCTGAATTTGCGTCACTGTTCTCTGCCAAAACACTCCTGTTTTGGAACGCAATATCGAAAGGAAATATCTGAAACAAATAGTATTCATTATATATGTGTATTAAACTACATACACACAAACTTACTTGCAATTATATGCATTCACCATTTTTAAAATGATATCAATACTATTATTAGTATTATTTCTCACTGTGCCACATCAGTACCCACGATGTCACTACCACCAGTGTCACTACCCACATTGGCACTATATATAGATAAATATATACATATAAAAATATAACAAGTCATTTTAGACAGTCATCTATATAAATTCCAGGTATGTTCAAAACATTTTAATATATGTTTCATTGTATATATTTAAAACTGTCTGATTCTACAAGTATCTCGCATTTCAAATACAACATCCCCCAGGATACATCATAAATGCATTATTACTTCTCCAATTTTAAAATTAAATATTGCTTTATACATCTTATATTTCACAAACCTGCGTCACGAACACGTTGTACCTGGGCATTCGCCAGAGAAGTCTATTTTCGCAGCAGTTTTAATAGAAGCTACGCCCGAGTTTTGACCAAAACTCATTTCTACCCATTTCTAACCCTATATGGAAATACGCGCACATAGTAACCGATAACCCGCTACCGGCTCGCTGCAACATGGCATACGGCTATTTATCACCCCTATACAGGGCAGCTATTAGCACATTTATTTACATATACATTTAACCCACATTTCTTCACACGGCTTACATGTACATTTCAACTACAACATCACACAACATGCATCATCGACACGTTTCACAAGGCTTTGTTTTTTCTTTTATTACTATTATTATATTATTATTATTATTATTATCACATACATCAGTCTACTTGCAGTTATACCTAACCCTATGTGCAGATACCCGCACATAGTTACCAACAAGCCGATACCAGCTTCGTTGCACCGGGCATACGCCCTTTATTATCACCCGCAACAGGGTATTATATTCATATAATAGTATGCAGATACCTGCATGTATGCAGATACCTGCATGTAATACCAAATGTCATACGGTCTGATATAACCATATTAGGTTACATGGCATAAGCCATCAATGATTTCGGACAAACAGACCACCACCCACACGGTGTATTATACATACTTTCTATCAGTAATTATTTATACATGTACATCTTATATTTCAAATCAACCAATTTCCCAACATGTATCATGCGCAAGTTGTAATAGGGCATGCCCTGGACGTCTACCGTCGCAGCAATTCTTAAAGGCAGCCACGCCCGAGAGACGTCCATCGTCCCACCACTTACTAAGAAAGACCGCCTCTCATTCATTCAAACATAATAAGACTGAGTTATCTTTCTTGTTAGTAAAAACAAAATTTAACGATTAACTGTGGAAACCAATCTTATCTTCACTCAACCTGCATGTATAGGGGGTTAGAGGAGCACAACCCCTATTTCATTACCAAACTGGAGAATTTCGCTACCATACAAAAACTACTTATCTTTTGAATTCGTCTTTTTCTTCAATCGTTCCTCAATCGGAGCACGAACCCAGGATCTCCGCGACCCTGTCAGATTCTAACCTATCATCTGTCGAGGACATTACTGTTTCACATACTGTGCACCGATCATCTCATCACGGATTTCTGAAAATTATCCATACAAATTTATCTAGCAATCAAATGTACACTCGTCAGCATTTTGATTACATGCCGTAGACACTTCACTTGAATACACCCCAGTCACACTGTAATACAGTGATACCCCTGTATGTACCAGGTCTCTTATATATATAGCTCTATACTTGCATTGGTGATACAATGTACCACCTTTACACAACCATGCATGAATTTCACGTGCAACCTTACGTGTGACAGCATACAACACTAAAATTGTGTTGTAAACATTTTACAATAATTCACAGCAACCACGACCTGTATCTCATCTTTGCTATTATCATTTTCTGAGGAAATATAAACCTTTCAGGATATTCATCATGTTCAAAGCTGTTTGAAACCTAAAGTAACGAAAAGACATGTACGACTGATCATTCGTGTAGAAAACATAAATAAATAATTAAATATTTACAGCTAAACTACTGATCCTATACCGTTTGTAAATTAACAAATTCCTATAGAAACCACAGCTTCCGAACGCAATGGCATCGTAAGTCCGCATTGTACTGCAAACAAGGACTTGAAACTACAATGAAAGAGACAAAAAACAACAGAAAGGGTGATGAAGACAGGGTTACCGACTTGGAACGGTCAGTAGGTAATAAGGCCTACTGGTTAGCTTGAATCGATTTTATATGCGCACAATCCTCGCTATTATCCTGTCTTCAGCGCCCAAATAGACAAGTTGGTGTAAACAAAACTACATCAAGGAAGTCTCTAACAATAAAGTCCATATCCAGAGAAACTAACTAAAAATATACATACAAAATAATAAACATCTCAGGATGTATCCAGAATCGTACTGAACGACAATAGTAGTTGCAGCTAAAGAGAAAACCAATCTAGGGTACGACCAGAAAACCCGAGGGACGAAAGCTCATGCACCCACCTCCCTTAGTTGTTGGGGTTTCAGTAGGTACAATCATAGAGTCCCAAGAGGTAGTCCAGTCATCGCACAAGTGAAAGGTGAAGCGTAATGACTGACTGTAGAGGGATCAATCACTAAACATGCAGTGCGCTGTGAAACCAAAGGGTTATATCCTTTTCTGACGAACTTCCTGATTAAATTTGTAAAGCGGTCAGGAAACCCGTCAGACCCCTTTCACTTTCGAAGTTTATAGACCACATCTCCATAAAATGAGGGTTGTGATATGCCTAGTCGCAGAAGTGTTTTAAGGTTGGTGTTGTACTTTTCCAGCGGGCCCTCGTTGCGGCGGTAGAATTTAGAGAAAGATCTACGTAGTTTGTGATAACGAAAACCCTGCTGAAGAAGTTTACTTGTAATAACCTGATTACGATCATTGAAGGAAGTCTATAACATCATTACACGCTCTAGCAAATCGAATGAGCTGGGAGATATACACCCCATATGAGGTAGCACGAGGTACATCTCCATCCAGGTGTGGATAGTTAACGATGTTAAAATTTAAATCATCTCTCTTATCATAGATTTTAGTATGAATACAATCATTTGAAATCGAGAGATGAAGATCGAAAAATGCTGCTACTGTATTCGAACTGTTGGCTTTGTTCAACGTGAGCTCTGGTGGATAAATGTTAGTAACCATATGAGCAAAAAACGGATTATCAATATTGAGTATGTCATCAAGATACCGTGAAGTATTATTAAAGGCATCAATAATTTCACCCTGGCTAGCAGGTGACAAACTCAACATAAAATCTCTTTCATAGCAGTACAAAAACAAATCTGCAACACGTGGAGCACAGTTAGTACCCATAGGAATACCAACAACCTGGCGGTAAATAGTTTTACCGTATCTTATAAAGATGTCATCCGGAAGAAAAGATAAGGCTCTACACACATCAGTACAAGCCCACATATTATACTTATCAATGGGGGCGTTAGTAAAGAAAGCCCTGACATTATTACAAGCTAGAAAAGTTGTACCTTCTCTAGCAAATGTCTTCTGAATAAGCTGAAGCAATTTTTCTTTGATAAGTTTATGTGGTAGTGTAGTATACAGTGTAGAAAAGTCGTAGGTGCTTAGAGAAGAGGCATGAAAATGCTTATCTATAATGTTTTCTTTTCCATGTGTACTAGCGTGTCCGCTGAAAGTTCTCTCGCTGTGTAACATAATACCATTCAGTCTAACATTTGAACGTGTTAACTGGTCAGTCTTCCAACGCTGAATGGTAAATACTGGCGTTCTACACGCCACGTGCACTCCACTGAGAGTGCGCTCCCTATGAGAATCACTCACATGAAGAGAAATTAATTATCGTCTAATTCGCTTCTCTCAAGCGACAATAATTTCATTTAAAATGACCACTTGCATTTCAACTTGCATTTCAGCGAAATGCATGATTATCACAATAATCCCCAACTAAACTCTTGCATAATTAGCTACCACGTGATACATATGATCACGTGATACTTAATATCGACCTCCTTTGAACTTAACAAATATAAATTTATTTATAATTGAATTCGTAAACTCAAACATTTATAAAATATTTATATTTTAGACTATTCAACGGACTCAACTCCTGTATACTATTATCTCAATATTAATAGTATTTAATATTGAATGACATAATAAACTTAACAACACAATATGGGTGTGATTCGCGTGACATTTTCGATATAAAGAACGGGCACACTATGTACCAATCAAATTCCAAAATTGAGAGAAACACGTCTTATAACATCATCATCTCTACCTCGTACTAGTCTATTGCAGATTAAAACTTCCACCTGCGTTTTTTTTAAAATTAACCAGAACACTAGTTGCAACACATGTAGCTTCACCTCGCCTCATACTAAGCAAATCAAATGCGTTTACATCACTAGATTTTGTGAACAATTGAACAAATGTACAACTGTATAGATAATTTTAGTCCGAGATATTCCCAAGATAAGGTTCATATAAATAGCAATGGTACTGCCTTTTTAGATTTCTGCAAACAGACTGGTTTTAGAATATTAAACGGGCGTATCGTTAATGATTGATTGATTGATTGATTCTTTATTTCCTCCATAATATAAAATATACAGGAGAGTCAAAATAACATATATACACAGTGAATACACATACACAAAAACAAATAGACAGTACATGACAGTTAAGTTATATACAAGAACAAGAACAAATTTATACAAAACAAACAAATATTTAAACTTGACAGTTTGACTTATTTAACATATGTACAAACGGACGGAGATTAACAGGAAATGTTCCTCCACTTAATAATGAAGTATATGTGTAGAAATAATATTTATTCAAGTACTCTTGTCATAGATAATCCAAAGGCCGACATGTCTTGCCGAAACGAAACACAAGAACATACACTTCATGGATTCTTGGATTGACATAAGTTTCATATGTATTTGTTTTCAAACATGATCCTTAGAACTAAGATAAAAAGGATAGCATTTTTGAAGGTTCTAAATATTTCTTTTCAAAGATAAGTTACTGGCAAGCATATAGCAAAAATTTGATTTAAGTTTTAAATCAATTATTAAATTTAAAATTCTATCTTGATATAATATTCAATACAAACATTTATTATGCAAAGTATTTGTAAATAAAACATAGTCTCATTAGTTCAAAGAAACTTAACATACTTTAAATAGGAGCCCTATATATACACAATATTTAAAGATTTCGTCATATGATGTAAGTATCTGAACGTGGTTTTAGAAATAGCAACCGTTTGTTTGTCCGACATGTTTAAAGACGGAAAGCCGGACACTAATTCTATAATTTGATTAAACGCGCTCAAGTTACAAAGTTGATCATACTTATTTAAGCCGCATATTTTGTGTATCTTGCATAATAACGAATGCCGCAAGGTATTGTTTGATGAACAAAATAAAATTAAATGTTCAGCTACCGTTTCTGTAATTAATTTGCACTTTGGACAAACAGTTAAATATTTGCGTGCAAATAGTTTACCAATGACAAATATGACAGTTCTACAGTACGGTAAATAATCACGATATAATTGGGAGAAGTACCAGATACTGTTTGGCGTTATTTCCCCTTGTATCTTGAGAAAATTATTAAGACTATAATCTTGGATAAGTCTTGATCTGAAATCAAGTTCGGCTGACTTATGTATATTTGATTTAAGTCTTTTTTTCCATTGTCTTAACGTAGGAAAAAATGCAGTAGAAATATATTCCGTTAAAACGTAAGTTAATTGGTATTTCCCTAATATACGGTAAATGTCTGGCATAAAGCCTTGTGTTTTACGTGGGTGAGACATAAATTGCATAAGTCTATTAGCGAAAATTGTCTGTATTCTAAATCCTTTATTAATGCTGCATAATTGGCCAAACAACAATAACTTACGCTTATCAATTTCATATTCGATTCTTGTGAGACCGATTAAAGCTAGTGCGACGTCACTACGAGTTTGTTTAGGCAGAGACTGCATATATTTAATACATTGAACATGTACACGCTCTAAAGACTTCAATTGAGTGTCAGAAATGGTGTTCCATAGTTCGCAGCCGTATAATGCCCTCGATAGTACAACCGTTTGATATAAATGTTTTACTGTTATTGGGTGAAGACCATTTTGATGGACGCCACAGTCGGACAATCCAAAGTATGTTTTACGTAGTTTTGTGCATGCGTCTTTAATGTTTTCATTTAGACTCATGTCTTTACTGCATAAAATACCTAAATGAACATATGTGTATGTTTCATCAACAATGTTTTGGCCTAAGTGCCATAGCCTTGGATTCCTCTGTGAATCAGAAAGGCGTTCGTTAAAAACAACAACATTACATTTATTAGCATTATATGTATATTTTTCACGGATAGAGTTGTTATGACATATTGACATAAGTTTTTCTAAGCCGTTCTTAGTGAGTGAACTGAGCACCATATCATCCGCCGATGTTGGGCAACTGTAACCAGTATCATTAATTTTCAGACCGTAGGGTGATTGGTCTAATTTATCCATAAGATCATTAATGAAAACTAAGTATAAATACGGGCTCATTACTTGGCCTTGTCTGGTACCCTGTAAAATGGGGAACCAATCCGAGGATTGGCCTTGTGATTTAACACAGCTATAAACATTTTCAAACATACTTAGAATAATTTTAAAAATAGATTTTTTAATCCCGTCCTATACAGTTTCAGCATCAAGATGCTATGAGAAACGTGGTCAAATGCTTGTCTCACGTCCAGGAAGCAAGTGAAAAGTTTAGAACTGTTTTCTTTTGCAAAGTAGATACTTTCACGTAAGAGAAAGGACGTCATTTTACAATTAATATTTCTTTGAAATCCTCCTTGTAATGTGTTAAACTTGAGCGTACTAGACTGTTCTAAAATTTAAGTAACACTTTTTCATATACCTTTAACATGGTAGAACAGAGAGAAATAGCCCTGTAACTATTAGGGTCCATTTTGTTTTTATTATTTCCTTTGTAAAGGGTCGAAATAATACCCTTTTCATATCAACGGGTATATGTGACAATGACGACATATAATTGAATAATTTTGTAATAACGGCAAGTAAAATCGGGCCACCGTAAATTATATTTTCGTAATAAATGAGATCATTGCGCCACAGGCTTTTTTCTTTTTACAGGATTTTAATGCCTTTTCAACCATATATATAGTTATAACGATATCGTCGCACCGATGATAAGTTAATTGCGACTTAATGTTCGATAACTCTTCATCGCATGAACTTGCATAAGCGGATTCAAAACTATTATCTTTAGGCGTGTAGAGTTCGGAAAAATAATTTTTCCAGCCCATATTTATATCGATGGGATTTTCGCAAAATTGTCCATTAAAATTCATTTTAAGGGTAGTTTCTATTTTTTTATTTCTTTTCCGTCTATTAATCAATTTCCAAAACTCATTATTGTCCATTTCCGCCGCTATATCAATTTCTCGCTCTAAGCTAGATAAATAATTTTGGACGGTGGCACGATGAGTTTTGCGGAAAACATTTTTCGATGCCTTATAATTTTTATAGCTTGCGGATGAAACATTGCGTGGGCGATTTTCATTTAACCAATTAACCCTTTTTAGATTCATTTCATTGTGTAAATTTGTTAATTCGCGATTCCAATACGGTTTTATAAATGGTTTGAACTTTGATATAGGAATGCATCTATTTGTCGCATTGTTTACTACATTAACGATGGCTGAATAAAATGAGTCAACGTCCTCCAACGAAGATATCTGTGATAAAAGCAACATATTCAACGTTTTGTCGTTATTTAAGAAATGTGTGTAATTATCTATGTTTTTCTGTTTAACGTTATGCCAATTAATATTATGATACGTATTGTTTGAACGAGATATATTTTCAGCTTCGCATTCGATTTTGCAAACTATCGGGCGATGGGTCGAAACATTTAAGCAATTATCGTCCATAATTCGGCATGATTTTATCATTTCAATATTTTCTGATTGGATTAGTATGTGATCAATGAGTGTCTCACGGTCACTGTTATATGGTACATTACTAAATTCTGCTCCGGAGCATAACTCGAGGGCATTTACGGCTAGCAAACTATAATTAAGCATCAAATCTACCAGCAGTTTTCCTCGACTATCAAGTTTAAAATCGCGTTGGTTTCGAGAAGCTAATTCTGTATTATAATCTCCCATTAAAAATGTTATACCCTTTGTTTTGTATATGCATAATAAAGTCTCTATTTCGTCTATACAGCTATTATACGTGGCAATAGAGTGGTTTTTACATGGTAAGTATAATTGAAATACAAATATAGAATGTCCTAAGGTAGGCTTTATCTGGATGCCTAAAACGTATTTACTGTCAATGTGTAAAGGTGAAACAATGTCATTTAAACGCTTATTCCAGAATATGCATATCCCACCCTTACCAACTCTCCGGTTGCTTGGCAACATGAGATCAGGATCAGATATTGAATGACATGAAAAATTATTGTTAATACAATCAAGAAAATGTAAGTCGTGATTGAATAACCAGTGTTCGGCAATGCCGCAAACATCTATATAATTGTTTTGTAAAAAATCGCTCAAATAACTCGCGCTAGACATTATTCCGGTCGCATTCCATGTAGCAATATTAAGACATATGTTTCTAGAGCCTGACATGATTACTAGTAATCAAGATCACAGTCAGATTCAAGCGCTGCATAACGGTTCGAGTCCGTGTAATTGACCCGGCCCCACTCAGCTCGCGTGTATTTCGACGTTTGTGAGAACCTATTAGAGTTATAACTGTACAATTGTCATTAACTTTTGTGGACACATAGGGTGTAGTCTTGTTGATTATTTTGTTATATCTGAATCTATTTATAATAATTTTACAATGTTTAATGTTCATCATCCCAATTTTTTATCCGACCAGTGTATTATTGAATGTACTTTTGAAAACACTATAAGTTATTAACAGTCAGTTTTGAATGGTGATATTGATGATCATATAAGCGTAGATTGCAAATATATATGGAATAGTGAGCGTAGATGTGAATACGTTGATGCTTTAAACCGCGATGTGTTTGTTGCACAATAACATAATTTAACTAAATATAAAAAGATCGGACAGGGAAAGTAGCATTCAAGGAGGACAGTAAACCACAAAAACACAGAAACAAACACGCAAACAGACAAACAAGAAGGCAAAAGCAATAATAAATGCAAAAGACATCACAAACACAAAAAGGGTTGACAATAGGGCTACCGCCTTGGAACGGTCAGTGGCAAAGTAGGCCACTGGGGGTTTAAACCGGTTCTAGGGTGCACCAAACCTCACACTTACCCTACTGTCATCCCATTAAAACAGGACAGTGTAAATAAAGAAATCCCCGCCATGATCTAATCTCTAACCAACAAGGCAGCATCAATAGGCAATATAAGCAAAACACAAATATGCTCGTGTAAATATAATACAAAAAAAACAATAGCCTAGAAAGCCACAATGAAGGTACTCAATGACTTTGCAGAAGCCAGAGCAGTAAGAGAATAAACCATTAAGGGCACGACAAGAAAGATCATGGACAAACATCAAACGCCACCGTCCCAATGGGCTTTAGGTAGGCGTCATCACAGGGTCCACAGCCTGTCCGGTCATCGTACAATTAAAGAGGAAAGCATAGTGGCGAACTGTAAAAGGGTCCACCACCAAGCATAAAGTACGTTGCAAAATGATAGGGTCATAATCTCTTTTGATAAACTTTTTAACAAGTTTAACAAAGATAGTATGAAAGTGATCATGACCTAGAATCTTACGAAGTTTATAAATCACATCACCATAGAAGTCAGGTTGTGATAGTCCTTGTCGCAGAAAACTACAGTATCATGTGTTAACATAAATGATATTGAAATAAGCTTTCGTGATTTCTCTTATTTGATGAATAGTGTTACAAACACTTTATTTAGAAAAAATATATTTCACAATAATGCTACAGATACAAATAAACGTCAACAAACGAATGATTGGTTTAATGAAAGTTGTGAAGACCTGAGAATGTTCTTTCATTTTCGTTTAAATTGTTATAGACAATGTCAGTCAGGTGAAAACAGAATTTTACTTGTTAGATCAAAGATGTAAGTGGGATTATAAAATGAACAAACAAAACAAACTGGAAACATACAGGCATAAGAATGCGAAACTATATTGGAAAATGTTGAGGGAGGCTTCGCATATAAAATGTTCAAATATATCGTTGTTTGCTTTTGAACAATATTTTAAATCTGTCAACAATCCCGATGGTCCATTTTTCCAACCTGATGAAGATGTCTTGTATTTTAATGAACGTTTTGTAAATGGCGAATTCCAAGTTATGTTCAGTGAACTTGATGTAGTATTTTTTGGGTATTTTTCCTGAGTCGTGGTCAGAAGGATATGTTATTCCACTGCATAAGAAAGGTTCAATTAAAGACACAGATAATTATTGAGAAATTACATTAGTAAGTACGCGAGGTAAATTATTTACGAGACTATTAAATAATGGTTTAGATTATTGGGCTGAAAGTTACAATGTATAAATTGAAGCTCAGGCAGGCTTTCGCAGTGCTAGTAGTACAACTGATAATATATTTGTTCTTCATGGGCTTATTACAAACATGGTAAATAGTGGTAAGAAAATAAATTGTAGTTTTATAGATTTAAGCAAAGCATTTGATTATCTAGACAGAAACCGTATGTGGTATAAACTAATACAATTGGGCGTGAGAGGTAAAATGTTAAATGTAGTTAAAAGCATATATAATAGTATTAAATCACGAGTTAAATATGATAACACCTTAAGCAACGGGTTTACCTGTATGCTTGGAGTGCGTCAAGGAGAGAGTTTATCTCCTTTCCTTTGTTCTATATTCTTAAATGATATTGAGAAATAAATGTGATGTTATTGATGTATACATGACAAAAGAAAATCTACTCTTATATGCTGATGACATTTTTATTATCTCAAAAAGCGCCGAAGGTCTTCAGAAACGTCGTGATATTTTATCTGAATACTATGAGAGATGGAAGTCAAAAGTAAATGTTAAAATAAATAAATAATGGTTTTCAGAAAAAGTGGATTATTACCACATACTTTACATTTTCTTTTCGATGTCGTACAAATTGAATTAACTCTCTTACCTGCCTTGGAATTGTTTGTACCCAAGGGGGTTCTTTCAGTGAAACGCAATTAACGTTAGCTGTAAAGCACAAAAAGCAATATTCAAACTAAATAAGTATCTTTTAAAATTTAGAGATATTTCAATAACTCATCGACTTTTTAATAATCTTATATTGCCCATTTTAAATTATTCTTGTGAAGTGTGGGGATTTCACATTGCAAACATATTGACAGAATACAGACAGTTTATTGCAAACGTATATTGAATGTAAAATGCACAACGCAAAATGATTTTGTAGATGGAATCCTAGGTAGGTTTAGCCTTATAAATAATAGATTATATAAAATTATTAAATATTGGTTAAAGATATTAAATAGTAGTGAAAAGAAATGTTACAAACTAATTTATTATGTGCTGAAATTTACACAAACAAAGTATCATGGGTAACCTTAGTTCGCAATTTATTATCGTCAATGGATTTTACTACGTGTGGCTTAAGCAGAGTGTCGGAGATGATGATATTTTCTTAGGAATATTTAAGCAATGACTTCATGATAATAATATACATTATTATATAACCTATAAATAGGCGCGTTTTCATTGGCTAAAAAGTAATTTTTTAGAAAAAATATCTAGCGATATTGACCTGTTTTTTTCTGATATTGACCAGTTTTATAAATAGTAACAGGGGAAGACCGGGGAATCATTATCAAAGTAATATGATAAATTGAGGGTTATATAATAAAACAGTTATGGACTTTTCAGCTGTTATACATGATGTTGATATGTACCAAAAAATCATTATTGACCTCGGCTATCGCCTCGGTCAATAATGATTTTTTTGGTGCATATCACATCATGTATAACAGCTGAAAAGTCCATAATTGTATAATATTGGCATGAACGTTTAGAAATTTCAACGAGAGCAATATTTTTTAAAGAAATTGTTAGTTTTGATTTTCAATTATTTCTTAATTGCATAGACATACCCAGATTTAGAATAGCGATGTCAAGATTAATTATCTCATCTCACAGCCTTGCTGTAGAGACTGGTAGGTGGCAAAGACCTAGAAGTATACCATTAGAAGATAGAGTATATATCCACTGAAACAAGATTGAAGACGAATTTAAATTAAAAGAACTTTTTTACAGCAAAAATGAAAAGGAAATTAAAAATCTGAGTGTGTATATTTTTAAATCATTTGAAATAAGAAAAACATTAACAATGAATTGTTCTGATGTATTTGAAATTCCATGATTCAATTGTAGCATTGTGTGTACTTTTGTCAAATGGCCATGTATAATTGTGTGTAATTTTACTCGTTTTCTTTTTACTTATTCGTATGTAATTGCGTGTGGTGTGGTGGTAAGCCACATTTGAAAATCTTGATCCTGTTTGAATTGGGTGTTTATGTGCTTATATGTGCATAGCAAGAATATGGTTATCTATTATACAACAACCAACACATTAATTTATCTTTACATTTTTAGTCACCTTCTCCGTGAATTCTGAATTGCAAATTGAGACATGTTCATGTATGTCGCAATTTTTACTATATATATTTGTTTGTTTTGTTTTGTATTGTTTCAGGCTGATTGTTTGTTTGTTTGTTCTTCGTTCGTTCTCAAGTAAGAAGTAAGCAGTGTAACTTTGTATATCCTTTGCATCTGATATGTGTTATACATGTATGTACGAATCTTGCTACGTCTGTTAAAAATGTACATATGTATATATTGTATGATCACATGGGCCTATGGCTTACTGATTTTGAAATAAAGTGCTTCCATATGTGTTAATGTCTTATGAATTCTAGTAACAATTCAAAATTCAAATTCCGGCATCAAACATATAACTGCTCAGCAGCTTTGAAATTACAACTAGCCAGCGATTTCAAACACACAACTGGCATACAGCATCAGACATGTAACTGCCCAGCGGTTTCAAACATGTAACTGCCCAGCGGCTTCAAACATACAAATACCCAGCGGCTTTAAACATACAATTACCAAGCGGATTCAAACATGTAACCGCCCTACATCTTTAAACATATACCTACCCAGTAATTTGAACACGTAACTGCCAAACGGCATTGAACATATGACTGCCCAGCTGCTTTAAACTTGCAACTGCCTAGCGGCTTTAAGCATCTAATTACCAAGCGGATTCAAGCATACAACTGACAAGTGGCTTCAACATGCAGCTACTCAGAGGAGTCAAAATTGTAATTACCAAGCGTTTTCAAACATATAACTTCACAGCAAATTCAAGCATGCAACTACCAAGCGGTTTCAAACACGCAACTGGCAACGGCGTCAAACATATGATTGTACAGCGGCTTTAAACCTGCAACTACCAACGGTTTCAAACGTGTAAGTGAACATCGGCATCTAATAGGACACTGCCCAGCGACTTTAAACATACACGTACCAAGCAGCTTCAAAATGCAACGAACCGGCGGCCTCAACATGCTACCCAGTGGATTAAAACATGTAACTGACCAGCGGCATCAGAAAAATGCAACTGTCCAGCGTTTTCGAACCTATAATTTCACCGCAGCTTCAATTATGTAACTACCCAACTGTTTCGAACATGCAATTATATAACTTTTACTAATTGTGATTATACTTGATATCAGATAAAAGAACACATAACAAGTTAAAACTAAAACTTGATTTCTGATCACTTATAAACATAGGCCGTCGATAATAGACCCTCTTTAACAGAAGGCTTGACCCGCCTGGAAAAGCTGAGTAAGGATACAACAGAGACCACTCCGACTTAAGTAACATTATGAACTATACGCTCTCATCTGCCCAAGCAGGCTAGCATACGCCTAACGGATTCCAATAAGCCCGACAGCTTCGAACATATGCCCCGAAAGGCTCTAGTATATGCCTAATTGATTTCAATATGCCCAACAGCTTCGAATGTATATCACATCGAATAGAATACCTAACAGGCTCAAGAATATGCCTAACACCTTTGAATATGTACCCCCAGTAGGCTTATGTATAAGACGAGAAGATTGAATATGCCCAGCAGATATGAATACAATTCCCAACAGCTTCAAATATATGCCCTAACAGGCTCTAGTTTATGCCTAACGTATTCGAATATGCCCAACAGCTTCGAATATATGCCCAACAGGCTCAAGTATATGTCTAAAGTATTCGAATATGCCCCACGGCTTTGAATATATGCCCCAACAGTGTCAGGAGTTGTGGTTCTAAATTAACCTTTGGACTAAATGAACGTACTTATTTATATGAACTCTCCTGTATTTTAAAACGGGTCCTTTCATAAGGTGACAGTGTCTTGTGCTGATTATTATAGTCTAGCTTTAATCTTTGAGAAATGAACGCAATGTTTCAAGACAGAGATGTTTAACACATACAGTTTTGAACATTATATAAACATATATTCAGTTTTCCTCAGGCTGCCTGCCTCATGATTATACCAAAATGACAATTGTTCAATGATTCAAACACAATAATTTACAATGAGCTCAAAACATGAGCTCCTATCAACATATTAACTGAACCATTTGGCTAGGAACTTTATTGATTCAAACCTACAACTATATAACAATATATCCGCAATAAAGGACAATAAAGGAAATTAAATGGTTTGAACACTATCCTTCAAACCATAACACTTACAAGCTAAGGGTTTCAGCATCATACGTCGAGCTGAACAGTGAAATGACCTATCCTGGACTATAGCTACTTTAGCTATGTTACTAGTGATGTCTCAGCCTCACACGTTGGGCTGGACACTAGCCTGAACTATCATTTTATATAACTATCAGGTTCGAACGTATGTTCAACCGCTTCGAACCATTTGTATCAACGTAAAATGGTTCCACTATCAGCATCAAACTTTGAGCTGTACATGTTCTGACCTGTCACTTTGGTCAATCAGTAGTTTGCACGTACGTTTCGACAGCTCGTCTGTCGAACTGCGAGCTGTCGAGCTGCAGTACTTTCATCTATACTCACAAACTACAACCTCCGCAGTACTGACTTGTAGCTCAACTTTCTTCGAGCACATACCACTACTATGTGAACTCTCTGGTATATTAAACCTGCTGCTGTGAAGACCAAAAGAAACCTACATGCTGATAGAATCCTACTGGATAAATTGCCCTCCGACCGACGCCGTTAAGTTCCCAGGTGAAATGAGTATCGCAAAATTATCGCAATAATATCCTCGCCTGAACTCTTGTATAATTATCTACCACGTGATACAAATGATCACGTGATACTTCTAACTACTTACGAAAATCGTCTGCTTACAGACCGTCCAATATACTCATACGTCAAGGCAGTTAAGACACGTGAATGCAATAAATACTTGCCGTGTATGACGGAAGATTTTGTGTTGCAACGAGTTTCAAAAAGAAAATATTAGCAACTAAAATATTTGATAGTCACAAATGGATTCTTTCTTAAGGGATGGAGTTGTACCGGATGTATTGGATGCAGTTCCAGAATCATGTCGTCAGGTAAACAGTGCGGTCGAAGGAAGTCTTTGGCACGAAGGATTACGGTTAGATTGTCTTGTTTGCCTCTCGTCAGATGAAGAATTGAAGTAGTAATTAAAAACTAATGTAAATAAATAAAGATAAAACTATTTACAAATAAGGGATGATATGGTAGTAATATAAACTATATATGTAAATCAACAAATGCCCGTCAACGGGTATATGCACAAGTAAATATGCAACTATAATGTGGGAAAAAACTGATCCGAAGATTTGTTTGACCTTGTTTAACATTGTTACTTTCAACTAACCCTAAAGCCAGCGTGCCTAAAGTGACTGTAATTAACATGTCGCTAGTTGTCAATCATTTATCCATTTTAACCAATCAAACCAATACTATACCTCCAACAAACAACAGCACGTGCAACAGTATAATAAAGCACGTGTATCTGTATTATAATATAACCTATTCAATATACTAAGACATCAACAATAGGGCGGAGATATTTAAGTACTGGCGTCATGTTAATGGCATGATGGGGCATTTCGTCTAGAAAGAAACTTAACTTCGTCGATAACGTTCGAGAATGCATTTAACTGTCCTTTTTTTTTTCTTTCTGTTTTTTTTTTTTTTTTTGTCTTTTTTTTTTGTCTTTTTTTTTCTTCTTTTTTTCCTTTTTGTTTGTTTTGTTTTTGCTGTTGTTTTCCTTTGGTAGGTTTCTTTCCGTCTTGCCAGAAACTTCATTTCATCGATTATGTTCAAGATTGCATTTTTCTAATTTTCTATATTGTTTTGTTTTTCTCTTAGAATAGCAGGTGCATGTCTGATTTTCTTTGATTTTAATTATATCCTATTTACATTGTTTTTATTAAATAAAATGAAACCATGTAAAATATGCTCCAGCGGGTTGCCACTGCGGTCACCCCAAAGATCAATACACACGTCACATGGGACATGTTGGTACTCTTTCAGACCATGGCGAAAACAGTTATTCGTTGCAATATATGTTCTATCGTATCATTATGAAAATATATATTAATGTGGAACAGGAAAGTAGCAATCACATACAACACGCAAATTCAAAATGGTATAGTGCTACCACACTGGAATACCACGCCATAGACACAAGCCATAATACCCCCACCCAGTCGCACCGGCCCGACCAATCCCAGAACTCCCCTGTATATTCTAAGCGGCAAGCAAGGGAGCTACTAGTACCATTAGTATAAAGTCGTTGGTATGACCCGCCCGGGTATTAAACTCACGACCACCCGCATGCGAGGCGGCATCTCTACCACTAGGTCTCATCGCGGTTAAAAGAAGCAAAGTATGAGAAACAACAACATAAAAGATAAAAGGGCTAAAACAGAGGTACGCGCCTTCGAACGATCAGTAAATAACGGCCACTGTGGTTAGGGCGGGGATGGGGGGTGGGGGTGGGTGTGGTTAAACCAGGTTCAAAGTTTCACCAAATCTCACTCTTGCCCTATTGTCATCCCAGGTAAACGGGACAGTGTAAATAAAGAAATCCCCGTCAGGCTATACCCTGTAGCAAACTAGACAGCATCAATAGAAGATATAAGCAAAGGCAAAGATGACCATGCATAAAACAAAAACCTAAAATGACACAAAGTTCTCAATCAACAAGTTAAGGGCACGATGAGACAATACTGAATACAAACATTAAACGTTTTCAGGGTTTAAGTAGACGTCATCATAGGATCCACAACATGTCTGGCTATAGCGGGATTAAAGAGGAAAACATAGTGGCGATCTGTAAATGGGACTACCACAATTTAAAACTAAGAGAAACTTTCAAGACAGTTTCTTACTAGATTCTGCTCTCTCAGCAATATGCTAACCAAAATTATTATGAACTATGCCTTATACTTGTGTTAGTTAACTGTTAACATTTTGCCTATTTACGGAATCAATGTCTCTAAAAGTTTAAAAATCCAAATCATAGATCTTATGATGATCGGGCCTGAGCATTTTACACCAAAGTGTATTAAAAAAAAAACTGTATTGTTTTTTCATTAATAAACTCACATCCTTCAAACAGTAACGGCTCACTTTTCTTGATAGATGCTACACTAAGTGGGTAATTACTCAATAACATCTCTGGCGAATCTTTGCGATAATATATAGGTGTATGTTTATATGATCAATCTTCAAATATGGAAAGTTTCGACATCGACAATAGGGCGGAGATATCTAAGTACTGGCGTCATGTTAGTAAAATTACGTGAAGCAAGATATATATGATCAATCTTCAAATATGGAAAGTTTCTTAAAAAACAAAAGCATACGAGCTGAATAAATGAAATGTAAACATAATCTGATCCGCTACTACCGATGATCCGCTACTACCGCAAGCACTGTAGTCAATGATACAGAAGGGTTCTTCAATTAATTATATTTTTTTTATTATAAACTTAGATCAGGGTTAGGCAAATAAATGTAGTATGTTTGTTTTTTTGAAGTTTTGGTAACGAGAAAATCGAGGTCAAAGGTCATGACCCTTTTACACGTTTTTTTGTTAGTAGTCCATAGGCCAGGAAGTTGGTCGGTGATATCTCTGGTGGCACATACTAGTGACTTTGTTTTGAAATCTATGATACCTAACACAATATATTCACCCTGATATTCACCCTGATAGGCTTCTGAGAGTGGCAGGAGCAAAACAGTTAAACATTAAACAAATTTCGCTGAAAAATTGAGATTATTTTTAAAAAAATCATTTGATGCCTTTTAAAGCATGTTCATGATATTAAACATTTCTAAATACTTTATCTTAGAGTAAAAAAAGGGTTTGTAGCGATTGCTTTGTTTTTACTACAATATTTTGGGCGAAAACTTCGGATTCTTATCAAAAAATCGATAAAAACTGGAATAATTGTAGACATATAATAAAAGTAGACTGCTGTATTTATGAAACATATTTTGGTTTAGATATTAAATATAACGAATCTTCTTACACTTTCCACCAGTTATCTTGTAGGATCTTTATTTCGAATACAATTTTGGGTCAGAGTTTCCAACGATAACTCATATTGCTGAAAACTGAAGTACATTTTGCAAAATTCATAGTATGGTATTTGATGAAGGATGATTTTATTATTAATTTGTTTCAAAGTATTTGGCTTACAATAAGTTCTAGTTTCATCGGTATGTCACAAAATTAAGCGAAAATGTTTCATTCTGTGGAAAAATCGCTGAAACATGGATTCTTTCCGGAGGAAAAAACATATGCTATAAAGAAGTCGATATATATGTTGTGCGCAAAATGAGGATATGGACAATTCGTAATTGCTCTGCGCAAAGTAAGAATTTTTAAAATGCGCGGCATTATCGGAATTCTCAAAATGCGGGGTTCAATTCCGGAATCATCTGTGCGCAGAGTAGGAATTTGGACAAAGTAGGACTATTTTGATTCTAGTTGTTAATTATAATACTGACGGCAAAGACCTTCATCAGTGCTGGAAAAACTTGTGGCTCAACCCTAAAATAAAAGCAATAACGTATGTTGAAAGTGCAGGTATAATATACGCGTGTTGCAACGTTTGTCGATATATATGTTGTGCGCAAAATGAGGATATGGACAATTCGTAATTGCTCTGCGCAAAGTAAGAATTTTTAAAATGCGCGGCATTATCGGAATTCTCAAAATGCGGGGTTCAATTCCGGAATCATCCGTGCGCAGAGTAGGAATTTGGACAAAGTAGGACTATTTTGATTCTAGTTGTTAATTATAATACTGACGGCAAAGACCTTCATCAGTGCTGGAAGAACTTGTGGCTCAACCCTAAAATAAAAACAATAACGTATGTTGTAAGTGCAGGTATAGTATACGCGTGTTGCAACGTTTGTCTATCTCCTCATTTTCTATCAAATTTATATTAATATCCATTATTTATTAAGTTTCATTCAAATATGCAAATGTCATAACTAGCAATGCCATAAACTGGTAATTGATTCTCAAATAGTCTGCGTAAATGATCGCTTTTAGTACAATTGGCAGATGGACATGTGTTCTGAACAATAATACAATTTGACATTTAAAATATTTTTATACCCTATCAATATATTACTTTAATAAATATGATTAAAACATGCAAATGCAATTAGTAGTAGTAGTGATATAACACCTGATACATTTATTGAGCAACTGGTGTGTTTGTTATTTGGCAGATGTTCAATATTTGACATAAGTACATACGAAGGAACCAGAGTCCAATGTGTGTATAAAGAAATCATAGGAAACTCTCTAAAATATATTATATTTTTTTATTTGGAATGCCCAATTTGACCCGTTATTATAAATATTATTGTCTGTGTTGCGTTTATTATATACTTTTTTAATCAGATTGCGTAGCAATTCCAGGCTGATAGTTTGGCGATTTCCATCAGTTCGTCCTTCTATCTGTCCATCTGTATTGTCTGTCTGTCCGTCCGTCTCTATATACGTCTACATGTTTTGGTTAAAGTGTTTGTTTTCCTCATTTTTAAAAAACGAAGTGTCGGAAAGCTTTGAAACTTGGCACACATGTTCGTTGTCATTACACACTGGGATATGACAAGAACGATAATGCTGTCATGTATTTCATTTGAATTATCCCGCTCCCCCAATATACTTTTTACTTAGATTTTTCAGATAAAATGGTGAATTTGCAATCCGGTGTTTGCACCACTGTTGGCGCTTCACTTGTTTATATATTATTAGTCATAACGTATCCTTATTTCAATAATATAAATCCGCGCTTTACGAATTGTTTCAGGGCTTCACATTTTTATCTCAATACTTTAGTTCATGTTAATCATTTACCAAGCCAAACTATGATTTTTGTTTTATATGTTATCAATTATAACAGACGGTTGAAACAAAATGCATATGCAATTAGAAATAAATTGGTTTCAAAACATTATATTCCTTTTCAAATCCCAACACAAATTCGTACTTTGCACAAAACATTCTCAAACTGCGTAGACCCTTGGTACATATTTTATATCGAATAAACAACCCCTAAACACAATTCTGGAATAGTCCTACGCAATTCCGGAATCGTCGTGTGATAAGTATTATGTTTTGACCAATAGCTTGTAAACTATTTATTGTTTGTTTAAATTGTTAAATATTTTGAGAGTTACCCTGCTTTTATATGAAAACATGAAATGTGCTGATAAAACACATAACATGAATCGAAGCCCGCTTATTAAGATATAAACTGCGTCAAACACTGGTAGAAAATAATATAAACACATTTGATCCATTTACTGCAGATGTTCTTCTATTATAAAATGAAACATGGTTAAGCCTAAATCACCTCCTGTAAACTGAATATCATTTGACTATAAATCAGCGTTAACATTAATATTTTCAAAATGTTTTTTTGTAAACACATATGTAGTGGTAATGCTAGTAAAACATGATGTCAAAATCATTTTAGTTGGCATATTTAGAATTCGGAACATCGGAAGCTGCACTAGAACATGTGTTTGTAAAGCATTGCCTGGAGTGCGTGTATTTGGGTGTGGTAATGCATTTGCTCGAAGATGTAATCCAAATGGAACCAGTATAACTATAATTATTTCAAAAGCAAGTTGAAGATTGGACACTGAGTACAGAAACTGTTGAAAACAACATTAGAAGAGTTCTCAAGTCGAATGTATGATTCAAAGGTATGTCAGACAACTGATGTACATGCATATAGGGACCAACTGTTTTGTGCAATCGGAGGAGACATTGATTCATCACAAATTACACACTGTAAAACCTGTTTAAAAGGACGCATGGCAACTTTGACTTGCTTAACACACACAATTATGAACTATTAGCATGGTGCAGAACAAATTGTTTTTGTACATTACTAACTGTTAATAGTATTACACCAATAATATATTACACCTATGGTAGAATGATGAAGACAAATTGAAAATTCAATTTGTTATTTAATTATATGAAAGCAGTTTAAAAGTCAAGTGATATTAGATTAATAAATCGAGATGCTTTTAATGCCTGATTATGCCTTCAAGATTGCCGTTTGTCCCTTTAACAAAACATTGTGAACGAGCCAATTGTCAAGCTACTGTCTGGATAAGATGCTTGGACGCCACACATATAAAATCTCTCACAAGTATGTTATGGGTGGAAACATATTGAAGATGGCGAATTCGAAATAGATCGGATGGATAGTCCTGCAGCTTGTGATGCCGTTTTAGATTTACGTTCTTGCATGCGCACTTGACAATGTAAGCTTCCGAGTTGTGATTGCTTAGCAAATGGCATGATGTGTACAGTCACTAGATGTGATAATCAAGCAAGCAATGATGAATCTGATGACCTATGGAAATTGATGACTTTGAAATGGAAGATTATGGCGACTAAGGTGAAGCGACAGTAACATGTTTGTGTTTTATACCCAGTTTTAACTCAATATAGTATCATGGTATTTAATAATACTTACAACTTGTGAATTATACAATTCTTGTGTGTATTTCTAATTTAAGGCTAACATCATACTAATCGTGTGTATTTATTGACAACTATGTATGATACATATAAACACATCACCAGCTATGATATAATGTATGAAACAACAATGTAAGTAGTGAATACTTTTGATTGTTTTGACTCGTATTAATAATTGTGTAGCAAGTTAAAGTTACTAGTATACAGATATTGCCAGTATGACGTTTTTATTTTTTATCATTATATATTTCCTCGCCTATAAAACTTGCTCATGTTAGCTAAATGTAGTTTCATACACAAAATTTCAAAAATTACTTAATTATTGTGAAAAGGGTCATGACTTTTGACCTCAATTTACCCCGATTACATAAAAAATCAGGGCTGAACATGGGTACCACGAAACAGGCGGAAAAATACCCTTTCGGGTGATAACATAAGCCTAGCTCTGAGCCTTTTACTTATTTTAACTTACGACCTAAAGATGCTTCACGCTTAAAAAAAATAACTATGGTTTTCAAAAAATGTACATCGAACTTTTTAAATTAAATATTCAGGAAAGGGCCATAACCTTTGACCTCGATTTACGCCTGTCACATACAACATCAGGGCAGAGCACGGGTACCACGACAACTAATACCGTTTCGAGTGATACCTGTCTCGTTGCTTCTCGCAAAATGTTTTATGGGATGACGAGTTGTCCGGCGTCCGTCTGTCAGTAATGTCTACCTTGTAATACTCTAGGGCCTTCAGTATTTATCGGATCTTTACGAAACTTAGCCAGTGTCTTTATATTAACAAAGGCTCAAACAAGTTCGAAAACCAGCCAGATCGAATTAGTTTCACCGGAGTTATGGCCCTTGTTTTGCTGAAAAATGCCATATTAAGCCTTGTGAACACTCTTGGACCTTCATTTATTATTTGACTTGTACAGATTGTTAATATTAATAAAAGCTCGGACAAATTTAAAAACCAGCCAAATCGGATTAATAACGCTAGAGCCTTTTTCCACTGTAAAACGCCATTTTCTGCCTGATGAACACTCCAGCACCTTTATTTATTATTTGATCTTTACCAAACATGCACAGATCGTTAATACCAATGAAAGCTTGGACAAGTTCGAAAACCAGCTAAATTGTATTAGTAACACCAGAGTTATGGCCCTTGTTTTTTCCCTGAAAAATGCCATTTTCTGCCTTGTGAACACTCTAGCACCTTCATTTAGTATTTGATCTTAACCAAACTTGCACAGATTGTTAATATCAATGAAAACTCGGACAAGTTCGAAAACCATATATCGGACCAGGAACATCGGAGTTATGTGCCCTTGAATTATTGAAAAATGCCATTTTCAGCCTTGTTAACACTATAGTGCCTACATTTTGTATTCAATCTTTCCCAAGCTTAGCCAGATTGTTGATATCAATGAAAGCTCGGACGAGTTTGAAAAACAGCTAGATCGAACAAGTGACACCGGAGTTATGGTTATGGCCATTTTTTCAATATTTGGTAATGTAGACTGGAAACCCCAGGGGTCGTGGGTTCAAATCTTACCGGAGGCATATATATATTTATTTATTTTCTCCATAAGAAACCTTGGTTCAAGGGTTCAACTTCTTATTATTTACTTAATCTTTTTAATGTTTTTAAATGTGTTTTTTTGTGTTTTTTTCTCGTAAGAAACCTTGGTTCTTTTTTCTTAAATTGGGAGCTTAGGGCCCTTGTTGGATCAGTTTTACCTCGACTCAAAACTCGTCGAGTGGTCAACATATTCCGTATGGGCAGATGAGACGGCGAATGGGCGGACGGACGACGGGAAAAGCGTTATCATTATATATTTCCTCGCCTATGAAACTTTGCTCATGTTAGCTAAATGTAGTTTCATACACAAAATTTCAAAAATCACATGTCATTTTTTATTAATTATTGTGAAAAGGGTCATGACTTTTGACCTCAATTTACCCCGATTACATAAAAATCAGGGTTGAACATGGGTACCACGAAACAGGCGGAAGAATACCCTTTCGAGTGATAACATAAGCCTAGCTCTGAGCCTTTTACTTATTTTAACTTACCACCTAAAGATGCTTCACGCTTAAAAAAATAACTATGGTTTTCAAAAATGTACATCGATTTTTTAAATTAAATATTCAGGAAAGGGCCATAACCTTTGACCTCGATTTACGCCTGTCACATACAACATCAGGGCAGAACACGGGTACCACGACAACTATTACCGTTTCGAGTGATACATGTCTCGTTGCTTCTCGCAAAATGTTGAAGTCGACTCACAATTCATTGAGTGGCTACTAGACGTTCTCCCGGGGCGGGCGGACGACGGATGGGCGGATGGACGGACGGACGAGGACTTATCACCGTATATCAGCTTGCCTCTGAGCCTTTTTATTATGTTATCTTATGACCGAAATATGCTTCGTGCATCAATAAAATAATGATGGCTTTAAAAATGTACATTCAGTTTTTCAATTAAAATATTCTGAAAAAAGGTCATGACCTTTGACCATAATTTACTACTGTTACATACAAAATAAGGGCAGAACACGGGTACCACAATAAATGTAAGATATTACCATTTCGAGTGATACCTGCCTCGTTGCTTCTCGCAAAATTTTGAACTCGACTCACAATTAATTGATTGGCTACTAGACGTTCTCCCGGACAGATGGCGGATAAGTGGACGGACGGACGAAGATTTATCAACATATATCATCTCTCCTCTAAGTCTTTTATTTATGTTAGCTGATGACTGAACATAAACAAAATAAGAATGGCTTTAAAAAATGTATATTCAATTTTTCAGTGAAATATTCTGAAAAAGGGTCATGACCTTTGACCTCAATTTACCCCTGTCACATACAAAATCAGAGCTGAACACGGGTACCACGACAACGGCAAAATATTACTCTTTCGATTGATGCCTGTCTCTATCCTCCTTGCAACATGTTTAACTCGACTCAAAAATCATGGAGTGGCCTCTAGACTATATAGTTGTATGCTTATATGATCAATCTTCAAATATGGAAAGTTTCGACATCATCAATAAGGCGGAGATATTTAAGTACTGTCGTCAGGTTAATTGTGTGATGGGGCATTTCGTCTAGCAAGAAACAACGTCGTCGATAACGTTCGAGAATGCATTTAACTGTCTTTTTTTTGTCTTTTTTTTGTCTTTTTTTGTCTTTTTATTTTCATTTTCTTTTGTTTGTTTTGCTTTTTCTGTTTTTTCCTTTGGTGGGTTTTCTTTCCGTCTTGCCAGAAACTTAATTTCATCGATAATGTTCGAGATTACATTTTTTAATTTTCTGTATTGTTTTGTTGTTCTCTTAGAATAGCAGGTGCGTGTCTGATTTTCCTTGATTTTATTTATATCCTATTTACATTGTTTTTGTTAAATAAAATGAGACCATGTAAAATATGCTCCAGCGGGTTGCGACTGCGGTCGCCTCAAAGAATAATACACACGTCACATGGGACATGTTGGTACTTTTTCAGACCATGGCGAAACAGTTATGCGTTGCAATATATTTTCTATCGTATCATTATGAAAATATGTATTAATGTGGAACAGGAAATGTAGCAATCACATAGCACACGCATTCAAAACTGTATAGTGCTACCACACTGGAATACCACGCCATAGACACATGCAATAATAGGCCCTGTCCCAATTTGAGTAAACTGATTTTTGCACTTATTTTGCTCTTAGTAATGGGTTTTAAACCAGTCTATTTTCACGGCTACCATTATATAACGACGTTTTTCATTGGACTAGAGGTCGAGCACGTCTTAATGAACCAAATGAATGAATTGACCGCATGGACACGTTTATATAAGGCATGTTAAACAAATATCAAAAAATGATTTTATTCATTCCCTTCAGAACTTGCCACATTGACTAAATAGCTGTAAATGGAGAATATTAATTTGTATTCCATTCAGAACATGCCGGCATTCTCTAATATGTTGTAAATTGAAAAATAATATTTTTCATTCCCTTCAGAACTTGAAACATTGAACG
>JAWPHD010008978.1:0-42500 GCA_037043455.1 Cyrtodaria siliqua | reverse complement strand
AATACTTCATTTTTATTTATATGGTTTCAGGACCACAGCTTCACAAGCTGTTGTGTTTTTGCTATTTTTTTTTATATATTTGTATATTTTAGGATTTCATAGATACGTGATTCTTCTATACAAGCAGACGAATGGTAAACTGGACGTTGGTGCCTTACCGACAATCACCAATACATCAGGTAACGTCTATAATCACGATGCAGTTTGTCAAGAATCATCCTCTGAAACGAAATTGTTTGCTTTTACGTGCCACGTGGTCGCTCCCAGTTTATCAGTTTACCCTCATTTTTCAGCCAATCAGTTGTCTCAAAACTTTTAATAATTTCACCAATTATTCATGAAGATTTTACTACCAGTGTTTTTCATAATTAAGAGCGTGACCTATATATAGACTACCGATAAACCTGTGGTAAACACTAAGTCGGATAGAGGCTATGAAGAGAAATCTTCATCTTTAAGAAACCACGGTCTGTCGCTACGCTAATGGTAAATATTGCTCTTCATAGCCTCTATCCTATATGATGACATTTTAGATGACTTAATTCTGTTTCTTATTTATTATCATGTCAAGCCGAGGGGAGGTGGTGTCACAAAGCTCGAAATTTTTCAAAGAAATTCGACGTCCAGCTCATTGCCGGAAACTTCTACCAGGCCGAATGGAACGAGTATGCTCCGACTGTACGTGCTCAGCTTGGACTGTAAATTGGAAATATTCCCATGTTATATTGCAATAAAAGATAAACATGTAAAACATGTCTTATTGTCTTACTATTGCCCCGTTACCTTTTCTTCTCCACCTTCCTCTTCTTCGGTACAATAGGCTACGTCCATATGTCCTTCCGTATTTCTCATAGAATTGTCCTGTTCATTTCACATGTAAGGGGTTTGTTTTATAATAATTTTCAGATTAAGTGTCAACATGAAAATGCATCTCGAAAACAAAAACACGACTTCATGGTCAATGGACATAATTGCCAGGTTACCTGCGCTCTTTTCCGCGGAAGAAGGTGTAACACGCCCATTGATTTTTGCATTGAGTTGTATATGTATTAAAATTCAAATGCCATGTTGTCATTCATATCTAGGCACAATTTAAAAAAGAATAACTTCAATTCTCATCACAAATGGCCCATATGCTGCCACAATATCCACAGAAAAGTGGTGGTCATGTATCTTCTGAGAAAGAACTTGTCTCATGAATGAATGTTCCCTTTAAAAACATAAACATTGACATGCCAAAATATTGTGTTTATCCGCTCATTTCCATATAAGCAAAACAAGTTCATAACTCATAATTTTAACATGACAATGATTGAAAAATGTAACAAATGTGATATAAACCAAAAATGGCAAAACATTTACAAAAAGGAACGAGAATTATTTACTGACCGCCATTATGCCCATGCCGACACTTCCTGTGATGCAATGTGTGTTACACCTCAAGCGTTCTAACGAATAGAAAACAACAAACAGTATTAGGATTCATTTCAGAACTTCTAAATTAGTTCTCCAATATAGTAGTGTTGTTTTTGCTGTTGTTTTCTACCAGATCACTGAAACCTCGATCAGCCAGATCAGATCAGAAACACCAGAGTTATGGTCCTTGATTAACTTGATTAAATTAAATATGCTATACTTTGCCTCTTTAAGACGATAGTTCCTTCTTTGTTTCATCTACTTTTTACAAAACTTTGCCAGATCGTTGATATCAATGACAGCTGGATCAAGTTTGAACACCAGGGTTATGGCCCTTAATTTTCTGACGGATGTCACAATTTTACATAGACTTATTAAGGCAAATATTTAAAATCTTCTTCTCTGAACCAACGTGAGCTAGAGATCAATACGTTTGCATAGACATGTACCATAAGCCTAAGGTCCTCTATCAAGTTCGTTAAAATCGAGACCATGGGGTCAAATTTGAGCCCGCCCATGTGGATATAGCAACTGGGTCATAACTTGGAAACCGTTGAGATCTCCATCCTATAACCATATATACACTTACTGGGCATGAACAGACGGATACAACCAATTAACCAGCATCGGCCCTGCCCCCTCACCCACACCCTCACTCCCCCCCACACACCCAACCCAGGAGAAATAGCCCCTGTGTCATAACTTTGAAACCGTTGACCCCCCCCCCATAGGGGGGTGGTATGTAGCATGTATATACACTTACTGAGCATGAACAGACCCTATAACCATATATATACTTACTGGGCATGAACAGACAGAATCAAACAATCAACCAGCATCGGCCCTGCCCCCTCACCCACCCCCCACCCACACACCCAACCCAGGAGAAATAGCCCCTGTGTCATAACTTTGAAACCTTTGAAACCCCATCATATAGCATGTCTATACAATTACTGAGCATGGACAGACGGATACAACCAACCCTGAAGAAATAGCCCCTGTGTCATAACCATATATACACTTACTGGGCATGAACAGACGGATACAACCAATCAAACAGCATCGGCCCTGCCCACTCCCCCACCCCCACACACACCAAACCCATGAGAAATAGCCCCTGTGTCATAACTTTTAAACCGTTGAAACCCCACCATATAAAATGTATATACACGTACTGAGCATGAACAGACGGATGCAACTATCAATCAAACCAGAATCAGTTTTTGACAGATTTATATTACACATAAACATATTCAAACAAATTCTAAAATTCACTGTGTCAGGTTATATACCCAGCCCAATCAGGCTTATCAGTCACGTTATATTTATATGTGTACTGGTACATAGATATGCTAGTACGTGTATATAATATGTAGTAGGAATACAACAATAATCTTTTATTCAGCAAACTTCCAAAAGGTCATAAGACCAGTGAGGATACAAAACATATATACAAGGTTGACAGCAGGTACATGCAATAGTTATCTATAGTCAAAATCACGAGCTTAACAAATGTATTAGCATGCCATATGCATAAGCATATCAACCTTTCAGAAATTAATCCAAGTCGGTTTTATCAAGCAAACCGAAAATGGACGATGTGTATTGATTGAAAGGTGAATGGACACCCTTTTTGTAGTATTATCAATTAACAAATTTAACTCTTAAACACCATATGAATTATGATGGTCATTTCTTGACAGTCCCGAAGAGAAACATATATTTAAAACCGCTACTAAGTTGTATGTAAAAATAAGTATTATTTACATGACGTAGATACTACTTTTCCCACTGTCTGGCTGCACGGGGAAATGAGGTAAATCTGAATTGTATAGCTGCACAACTATTGCCAGATAATTGATAAATACATTTATCACATAACTTACGGTGTGGGAGTAGCATAACACCATTCTGTATTTTCGATATACCACTAGTGATATAAGTATGCAAATGAGCCTAGTATGTGATGTCAAAAAGAATCGATATAATGACTATGATCCAATTCCCACGGTTTATGTCGGTTTCGCGTGTTAAAGCGACAGGCAAAATGCAGTAAAAATCGATATATGAGTTATGTGATAAATAGAATCTAACACTGGTTCTCATTCATTATAGCCTCGCATTATATCATGTTGCCAACTCGTTTAATAAATTCAATAATGAATGAGTACTCATGTAAGATCCTCTATTTACCTGTGGATTATTTTACCTGTTCAAATTTTTCTACGTCATCAAATAAAATCTTATTCTCGCTTTTCACAGATATTGCAATGTGTGAATTGTAAATATCTATTGTTGAGTATTGATTTCGATTTAAATAAACATAAACATGTTCATAAAACAAAACATGGCCGGAAAATGTTAAAGATTTAAAGTCACTATCCAGCCATCAAATGGTAAATTTTGCAACAGATTTACCCCGTTTCTAAACCTACTGACGACGAGGTATATAATTATATAGTATTAACTTACATATTTTGAGGATCCAATCTATATCGACACAGTATAAACAACTATAACCAGTCAGGTCAAACCCCAAAACTGGAGCGTCGAATTAAGAGTTACCAAATCATAATTCATTTTACGCATATTCAGTGACGGGTACTTTTAGAAGCTGTGAATACCTATACTTTTAATAGGCACATATACATTTATAAATTAAATGAACACCTGGATGGAGTTTGTTAGACGGTTTTGTAGTGTAAAGTTATCGTTATTCTATGGCTTTTTAGCTTTAACAATATATGAAAAAATAATTTATAACGCGTTTTTCATTTGGAAGGTATTTTGGCGTATCCAACTTGTTGCTGTAAGATTGGGACATAATCGTCATACTCCGCCTGGAAGAAGTTTCAAGCAACCACATGTAACCCTAATCTCTACCCAGAGTTGTCGTTCCTTGCATACACATACATCTCTGTCAACGTCTCACCAAATACCAAGAATCTTGGCAAACGATGAAAAAAGGTGGAAATGCAAAATTTCTTGATGACACTAATATTTTTCTGAATTAACTTCATATAAAATGCTTATATTACAAAGACAACAATTTTCGGCTTGAATATTTTAAATATACAGTAAATTATGCTCAGGATTATATTGCGGTAGTATAAAGGTTTGTAGTTTGGCATATCACTCCGCCGTCAAAACTTTAAAATAAGCACCACCAATTCGTCCCCATAGCGTAACAGTACAGCGATTTGCTTATCAGCACTTTCCAGATCTTAACAACCTACTTAAATTAAAGTACTAACCTATACTATATATCAAAATGTAGATAATAAGTCGTGTTTCTTTCGATTGTTTACATGTCAATCAACGGCCGATAGTTGGTGGTGTCACTGTGTTGAAGTTCTGTTGCTATTTTTATATTTTAACTATGGTCATGTGACAAATTATCATGTGATTGCAGACTACTTTCTTAGACGTTGACAGAGGTCAATGTAATGGCCTCTTGGAGAGATTGATGTAACCCGTGTTTTTTTTTCAGCAAAGTCCCAAATCTTGAAACTTTTCCGCTCTTCAGCTGAAAATGTAAGACATTAACACGTCATACTCACCTCATATTCAGAAGAATACAAAAAACAAAAAAAAACGGCAACCAGGATTCGAACCACTTTCCAAATAAGTACTGTATCCTTCCTACCGCATTTTTTAGATAATGTTTATCCACATTTAATCGCGAGTCTTTGTTTGATTTTGTTTGGTACATAGCCATTAATTTTGTGTTGTCTCCGTTCATCTCTTTGCTATTGTGGGTCCTTTATAACGTCATTCAGTATTTGATGAAGGTTATACTTGCAGAGGATATTTATGGACAGGGAGAAGCGGAACGTAAACATACGTATCCTTCCAACTCTCACCGTAATTAAACCAAGCCAAACGCGTACTCTGTCAATAATGAAACTTTGAAGGAATACTATTTGCTGTACTATGTGTTGTTTTAGTATTTTTTTCCGAATGGAAAGATTTTACGTAGCCATGTACCATTCGATTAACATCCGCATATTGTACATACAATATAGAGCGGAAATTCCCGTGTTGCGTTACTTCTGCGTTTCAGTATATCTACTGTTTCTAAACCTACTAACGACGAGGTGTGTATACATATACAGAACTTACATATTTTCAAAATCCAAACTCTATAGGCACAATATAAACGTCTTTAACCAGCAAGGCCAAACCCCTAAACTGGAGCTTCGAATTAAAAGTTACCAACTCATAATATAATACACTTTACGCATATTCAATAACGGGTATTTACAGAACCGTTGAATAAACCTACACTTTTAATCGGCGCATATGCAATGTGTTATGACCTCAACACCTTGCTAGACGGTTTTGTAGTTTAATTTTGCCGTTATTTGGCGGATTAGTTTAACACTGAGTAAAGTCATATGGGACAGCAACCTCAGATGGAGGTGAGGTGAAAGATAGCGTTCCCTTCCTTGCACGCCTCCGCCATGTATCTATGACCATCGGTATATATGTGGTATGCTGCTCTAAAGCGCAATGTATTATGCAATTCATCTACTTAAAACGCAACACGAGTCGGAAGGTGTATTTATTTCAGGGTTTCGACACTTTCTTGGGAGATTTGTTTTTTATTATAAAATGAATATTTCATACTTGTTGTATTTGGTATTTTTTCAAAGCCAGGGAACATTGTGCCGTTTGATTGCGTGTATACGAGAAATACATATCGGTGAAGGCGTGAAAAATAAACGAAATAGGGATTAGTACTTACTCTAATTATTTGCAGAATATTAAACAAACATCTACACACGTGTGTCATCTACCCTTACACGGCGACATATCTCATAATTATGAAATTAACATGAACATGTTTTACTTTGACGTGACACTACAGTATTTATCAAGTCGTCCAAATTGCATATGGATTTGTTTAACCGTGTTTTATTATGCATTAATGCATACACATGTTTAATGAGACGAGAAATACCATTACAGGGACACACGGTAATCTGGAAGTGTCTAACAAGCATTAACACTACTACTCCAGTTACTACTCCAGTATCATGGCTGTGACAGATCAGACAAATAATACTCGCATATATGTATGGTGTGCGATCAGGGTCAAACTACCAATAAAAAAGTGTAGGGGCACCTATAAAAAGTATAGGAGCACCTATAAAATATATAGATGCAAATACAATTTTACAGGTGCACATATAAATATGGGTGTACCAGCATTGTTAATGAACACGGTCAAAAGTCTTGTCCAATCAAATTCCTTGTTACAGACTGAGACATTGTAGTTACGGGGTTAAACTAAATTTTATCACAACAATATACACTATCTACAGATCGTTCGAATACCGCCAGTGCGAATGATCGAGGGCGTAACCAGCGAAGTGGTGGGCGAGGAGGTGACGATTACAACGGTAGACGTGGTGGCTTTCGTGGTCGAAACTAGATTCGTGCCGGGTTTCGGAACGTTCGAGGTTGGAACTCTAATATAGAAAGTGACAATTTTAATCTTCGATATGCATGTGTGAAGCATTTAGATCTTGACATTATCGGTATTGCTGAGACGCATCTCACAGGCAATTATATTCTAGAAGCTGAGGGTTGCAGGTGGTTTGGGAACAATCGGACGAATCTGCACGTATGAGCCAAATCCGGATCAGGTGGAGTGGGATTTCTCATTCGTGAGGAACTTCTGGACTGTTTTGATATACATATATAAGATGACTCCATAGAAAGAATACTTTGGCTTAAACTATTGTATACATTTGAATATTTTGTCTTGTTCCCATGTGTTTGTTATATCCCATCAGAGAACTCTTGTCGAAATGTAGATGCCCACAACTTCTTTGACAATTTATTGTCAGATATTTATAAATATCAGAACGAAGGACTAATCTGCTTATGTGGCGGTTTTAACAGTCGTTGTGGTAATACTGTTGACTTTATATCTGGTGTTGATAATATATGTGAGTGGGATGTCGTTGATTTTAAAAGTAAAGCTTACGGTGATATGCTGATTGATTTTTTAATTAACGTTAATATGCTGATTGATTTTTTAATTAACGTTAATATGTGTATTCTGAACAGTGACATTTTCTGTGCAACGATTTTACTTCCATATCTTTTAAAGGATGTTCTGTAGTAGATTATTGTTTAGTTAGCCATGAACAACTATCAGATTTCATAATACAGGTATGACTCCCGTGCATTAACACAGGTATGGTACTTGTGTACTAATACAGGTATGAATGACACACGTGCACTTATACAGGTAGGTACATATGTGCACTAATACAGGTAGGTACACTCGTGCACTGATACAGGTAAGTACGACACATGTGAACTGATACAGGTAGGTACACACGTGCACTGATACAGATAGGTACACGCGTGCACTTTTACAAGTAAGTACACACGTGTCTAATACAGGTAGGTACACATGTGCACTGATACAGGTAGATAAACCCGTGCACTGATACATGTAAGTACACACGAGCATTGATACAGGTAGGTACACATGTACACTGATACTGGTAGGTACTCATGTGCACTGATACAGGTAGGTACACCCGTGCACTGATATAGGTAGGTACACATGTGCACTGATACAGGTAGGTAAACCCGTGCACTGATACATGTAACTACACACGAGCACTGATACAGGTAGGTACACATGTACACTGATACTGGTAGGTACTCATGTGCACTGATACAGATAGGTACACCCGTGCACTGATACTGGTAGGTGCGATTATGTACTGATACAGGTAAGTACACACGTGGACAGATACAAGTAGGTATACATGTGTATTAATACAGGTAGGTACACGTGTGTAGTAGGTACACATGTGTACTGATAAAGGTAGGTACACACGTGCACTGATACAGGTAGGTACACCCGTGCACTGATACAGGTAAGTACACATGTGCACTGATACAGGTAAGTACACGTGTGGACTGATACAGGTAGGTACACACGTGCACTGATACAGGTAGGTACACACGTACATTGATACAGGTAAGTGCACTTGTGGACCTATACAGGTAGGTACCACGTGCACTAGGGGCGTCCGTGGCCGAGTGGTTAACGTCTCTGACTTGAAATCACTTGCCCCTCACCGCTGTAGGTTCGATCCCTCAGGGGCCTTGGAATCTTTATGTGAGGAAGCTATCCAGCTGGCTTGCGGAATGTCGGTGGTTCTACCCAGGTGCCCGCCCGTGCACGAAAATTGCCCGGAGGGGCACCTGGGGTCTTCCGCAACACCTATGGAAGCTGGAAAGTCGCCATATGACCTTAGCTGTTGGTGCGACTATAAAATCCAATTCAATTCAATTCAATTCAATACCACGTGCACTGATACAGGTAGGTACACACGTGCACTAATGCAGGTAAGTACACACGTGCACTGATACAGGTAGGTACACCCGTGCACAGATACAGCTAGGTACACCCGTGCACAGATACAGGTAGGTACACACGTGCACTGAAACAGGTAGGTACACCCGTGCACAGATACAGCTAGGTACACGTGTGTACTGATACAGGTATTAACCTGCATTTATACAGGTATGTACACATGTGTTCTAATACAGGTAAGTATGACACACTTGCACTAATACAGGTAAGTACACATGTGCACTGATACAAGTAGATACACCCGTGCTTTTATATAGATAGGTACACACGTGCGCTAATACAGGAATGTATGACACACTTGCACTAGTACAGGTAAGTAAACACGTGCACTGATACAGGTAGATACACCCGTGCACTTATATAGACAGGTACACACGTGCGCTATTACAGGTAAGTACATACTTGCACTGATATAGGTAGGAACACCCGTGCACAGATACAGGTCAAATGTTGTGAGATAAAAGTCACACGCGCATCAACATCCAGTAAGCAGTTATAGTGGTCACGGTACCAAACACAAGGTGTATCTAGTTTCTCATACTTGCTATTTCAATTAGGTTGACCAATTAAAGAAATCACAGATATTGCTGCATTACGCAAGTCGTTATGCCACTGAAGGAACTAATTATGTATATTCAGTCAGTGCATTACACGGACGACCCCCACTGATTAGACACTTTTATATATTCCTCTGACTAGGGAGTGTAACAGGACCAAATCAGGAAATGGCATTAAACTGTGAAAGTATAACTGTTAAATCATGAACATTTTGTTTTGGTGGAAAATCCGGAGATTGTACATTTAAATCCGGAGATCCGGAGAGCGACTGAAAAATCCGGAGATTTGGCAGGCCTGAACATGGTATACTTACCTTTTTACATCTTTCTGTGTTGTTTTGGTCAATTCTTTATGGAAGACAGTGGGAGGGGAATTGTTTTCATTTTATCTTCCATTATTTGGATATTAATTTTTTTAATTTGAACGCAATCATTTACTGAAATATCCCTAAAAAAATTGAAATGAGGCCACAATAGAAACTACCAGGTTCATCGATTTTGACATCTGACATCGCGGAAATCTTCAAGTACTTTATTATCAGGGCTTAGTAATTCACATATTTCATTTTTTTTTAAAAAGGAAAGTTTATAACCCTAAAACTTCAAAATAAACTCCATTTTGATAAATCCTATCATAAAAACGTCTCTTTACACCATCCATCATGCTCAGGAGGACTAAATGCCGATGTTGTAATGATTTTTTATCATGAATAAATAAATAATCTGTTTATTTTATGTTAATAAACATATGTTAACGTAAAACTAGTCAAAATACACTCCATTTCGGTCCATTTCGGTAAATCGTATCTCCATTTCTGTCCATTTTGGTAAATCGAATCTCCATTTCGGTCCATTTCGGTAAATCTTCTCCATTTTTGTTCATTTTCGGTAATTCGAGTTGCCGCTTTTAGTTAGATATAGCTGTATTCAGGTCAAAGAGTTACGTCCCCTTGTACAAGTCACACCATTTACAATTGTATCCCAAATACGTGAAGCTTTGTATCTGAAATAGACTAGTAAGTTGCGAATCTCTGTATTTGTATCATCTCTGCATTTTTACACCGTTCAATAAACATAATGTGTAGTAGGGTCGCTGACATTTCCTTTGTAATTTCCTATTTATAATTAAGGCTATTTACTAGCAATGCAAAGGCATTTTTCAACTTAGAAAATATTGGGAAACTGATTAGTATTTTCTAAATAGTATCATCAAAATAGTCCATTGAGGAAAAAAAAGTAAGTTTATGAACCACCCCACATGCAAAAAAAATAATTTTTGTGTTCAACAATTGCCAAAATGAATAAGCCTTTTTATCAATTTTTCTGAAAAAAGCAACCCAGCTGATAAATATTGTCTTTTCCTTGCAATAAAGTCATGCAGATGTTTATTTACAATGTAATGTGTCAAATGAATGTTTCTTTCCCTTTTTCTTTTAAATATGTGCTTCTATTTTCACAAGTTGGTGTTAAACCCGTCATCTTTGCTATGTAAACAAATGAGTACTCGCGTTAGATGGCCTACATGACTTATCGTGACAATGTCAAGGTCAAATTTGAACAATTCTGAAAACTGAGTAAATTAGCCTAAAAAAGCCAAAAGTTCTTTCGTGATGAATGATAACATATGTATGAAATATTTAAACTGTTATTTCATTAAAGAATTCATGAGAATTATTAGTGGGAACAAGTTTCTAGTCCGAAATAAGACTCGAAAAAGACGATCTGGTTTGTAGTACCACGCATGCGCATTACAGTCACATGACAAGAGTTGTCTTTTTCTGATGTTAGCAGGTGTTGAAAAATGCGCAAATACACCACGAGTACGTCATTTTTTGTGAGATTAAATAAAAACAAATTGAAGATTAATTATTGAAGTACTTTATTTGTACATAAACTAGAGCGTAATCATCCGATTTAATACTGAACTTCCAAAAACCGCACTTCGCTTCCATTTATTTTTCATCTACCAATAAATAACAAAAGCCGTGAGGTCAATTACGTAATCTATGCAGTGTTTTCTTCCTATATTCAACATAAAAAGTTCCACTTTTTAGTGTCTTAGCACTTAAAATATGCGTAATTTGACGTACCCAACTCCAGGTTGGGATATTCCTACATTCTAAATATAGCTTACGCGGCGCCACCTATCGGGTTTTGCATTGCTATATTTACACAGATGTAAATACTCGTCACAAATTATGAATGTCCCACCATGACAGATGGTGTCAGAACGGGTGATAATCAGCCCATTGAACACAATGCCCTAATAGGCTATATTTGGAGATCAGTCACAAGTTCCACAACATTCGTTCGCTTAAATACACTTTTATTCTGTGTATTAACACATTTGGCTAGCAAACAGTTCTATATCTGGAATAAAACACCGATTCAGTTTTTCAACATTTCGCGTCATTCATTCGCACTATGCGTATTTTGAAATAAACATCTGTCAAAACCACATCTCTACCTAACCTCTGTGCTCATACTCTCCAAAGAAATAATCCTGACAAACACAGTCAAATACTTACTATTCATGACAACAGACATACTACTTTAACCTCAGGTTAGATTTAACAATGAAATAGAAACTAATCTTGGGAAAAACACATGCAAACTAGAAACTTTGGATTCTTTCAAGGAACTATTTCAGCACCCTACGACCCGGAAGTATTTCCTGACTGGTCTGACACCTAAATGAGTTGCGACATTTGTCAAAAATAGTTATCGAATACATTTAACTGACCAATAAGGTTGACCGAATGGAAAATCAGATGCTTTTGCAAGGACCTATTATCTTTTCGGTTCAATTCCTGCATGCAAAGAACCATTTGGTTAATAGAAATCCAGGATTTTAAGACGCGTTATACAAAACTAGAAAAAATGCCAAAATAAATTAACCTTTTGGTATATTTCCATCAAGTAAAGTTTTTAAACATTGCCTTCTATATACCAAACTAAAATATACACATAATGTGAGCTGTAGATATCAAAATCACTCATGCATGAAATTTCTTCATTTTTCATGGAGAAACAGACATTCTGTTATATTTCAACAATTTTGAAGCACAAAATAGACCATAAGGCTGCTTTGGAGCACATTAACATGCACAATGTCCAATAACATATACAGTTTGGCTATAAAATGCCAGAAAAAAAGAGACAAAATTGAAGTAATGACTCAAAAGCTAAGCCTACCCTATATGCCTGTAGCAGTTTTAAAGGCAACTAATACATTCAAGTCTTGGGCAACAGCAAGACAAACTGAATCACACACCAGACTAGTATATATTTCAGTGGATTATACCATTATCTCTAACAAAATACCAAATTAATGTGTTAAATTACAATTGTATGCCATTGCATAATGATTTCATCTGAATTAATGAAGAAAAATGGGTGGGATTAACACCATGTTTAGCAAAAAACTAAAATAAATGCTGAATTCCACAAATTTCTGTATATTTCAGTTTCAGATTGTAAAACCCATCATCGCGTACAAAATTTACAGGTTCTCAGTCTTTCGATACAAAGTAAGACTCCTCCTGGAGTCGCGTCATGTCAAAATGTCAGTACCGATACATTTTCAGATTTTAGCCTCATACGCCATTACGGTACATTAAAATAATAAAATTGGCATATATTGTAGGAATTGTGACAGATCTATTACCTTTTGCCATTAATCCACTTAAAGACATTTGAGAGCCTACTTAAAGTGCTTTAGGGCCACTCCAAATCACTAGGACCCCCAAATTTCACCCTAAAACACACCCATTCTATTTCAATTGCAAAAAAAATATGTTCTGTTGTAAAATTCAAAATTTAACATCAGCTTTTTTTTTCTCGCTCAGCTGCAAGCTTCCACAGAAAAAATCAACTGGATTTGGCCATTAATAAGAAAAATGCATTTTGTCCATCTAGGTGACAGAACGGTGATAATCAGCCCATTGAACACAATGCAAAATAGGCTATATTTGGAGATCAGTCACAAGTTCCACAACATTCGTTCGCTTAAATACACTTTTATTCTGTGTATTAAACACATTTGGCTAGCAAACGGTTCCATATCTGGAATAAAACACCGATTCAGTTTTTCAACATTTCGCGTCATTCATTCGCACTATGCGTATTTTGAAATAAACATCTGTCAAACCCATATCTTTACCTAACCTCTGTGCTCATACTCTCCAAAGAAATAATCCTGACAAACACAGTAAAATACTTACTATTCACGACAACAGACATACTACTTTAACCTCAGGTTAGATTTAACAATGAAATAGAAACTAATCTTGGGAAAAACACATGCAAACTAGAAACTTTGGATTCTTTCAAGGAACTATTTCAGCACCCTACGACCCGGAAGTATTTCCTGACTGGTCTGACACCAGATGTCAGACCAGTCAGGAAGTACTTCCGGGTCGTAGGGCTGGTGTCAGACCAGTCAGGAAATACTTCCGGGTCGTAGGGTGAAGTACTTCCTACGACGTACTTCCGGGTCGTAGGGTGCTGAAATAGTTCCTTGAAAGAATCCAAAGTTTCTAGTTTGTATGTGTTTTTCCCAAGATTCGTTTTTATTTCATTGTTAAATCTAATCTGAGGTTAAAGTAGTATGTCTGTTGTCATGAATATGTGGTGATTATGGGTACCCGGTGGCCCGGTTAGCTCAGTTGGTAGAGCACTCGCCATGTAAGCGAGAGGTCCTGGGTTCGAGTCACGTACTGGCCGTACTGGCCGCACTTTTCCCCCTTGGTTTACTTCATTGGCGATGAGGATAAATCGGTGAACGCGGGATAGCGGCACCGGGGGTCTGAGAGACCAGAAGAGCTGGGATAGCTCTTGACTAAAAGGGGGAGGAGTGTGGTGATTATGGGTACCCGGTGGCCCGGTTAGCTTAGTTGGTAGAGCACTCGCCCTGTAAGCGAGGGGTCCCGGGTTCGAGTCCCGTACCGGCCGCACTTTTCCCCCTTGGTTTACTACAAATAGTAAGTATTTTACCGTGTTTGTCAGAATTATTTATTTGGAGAGTATGAGCACAGAAGTAGAGATTTGGTTTTGACAGATGTTTATTTCAAAATACGCATAGTGTGAATGAATGACGCAAGATGTTGAAAAACTGAATCAGTCTGGTGTTTTATTCCAGATCTGGGACCGTTTGCTAGACAAATGTGTTTAATACACAGAAAAAAGTGTATTTAAGCGAACGAATGTTGTGGAACTTGTGATTGATCTCCAAATATAGCCTATATTGCATTCTGTTCAATGGGCTGTTTTTCACCAGTCTGACACCTAGATGGACAAAATGCATTTTTCTTATTAATGGCCAAATCCAAGTTGATTTCTTCCTGTGAAAGCTTACAGCTGAGTGAGAAAAAAAACCCTGATGTTAAATTTCTTGAATTTTACAATAGAACATGTTTTTTTGCAATTGAAATTAGGGTGGAATTTGAGGGTCCTAGTGATTTGGAGTGGCCCTAAAGCACTTTTAAGTAGGCTGTCAAGTGTCTTTAAGTGGATTAGTGGCAAAAGGTAATAGATCTGTCACAATTCCTACAATAAATGACAATTTTATTATTGTAAGGTACCGTATGATGCTAATCTGAAAATGTATCGGTACTGACATTTTGACATGACGCGACTCTAGGAGGAGTCTTACTTTGTATCCAAAGCCTGAAAACCTGTAAATTTTGTACGCAATGATGCAGGGGCACAGACTAACTCTATTTAGCTAGGAGCCAGCTGGGCTCCTGACTGAGACTTTTTAGGGGCCCAGCCCAAAAGTTAGGGGCCCAACAAAATATTATTTTATTTTACCACTCTGGTGCATAATTTATGAACAATTACATGCATTTACTGCGTGTTTATTGAATATCATAAACAACATTACTGATCATTACAAGTCCAAATTATCTATTGAATTATAAATAGTATTGTTACGGTAATGAGTTTTGTTATAAATGATCACAACTAGAATATGTAAATTATTGTAATAAAAGATTAAAAAAGATTAGATATTATTATATTAATGTTTTATTTTGTTATAAATATTTTATGTTGACATACAGTTCTAAAATTAATGTATGAGACCTTTTTTATCAACATGATTCCCTGCCATATCATTATTATTGATGATTTCTAAAAGCACCGCATTTTATTAATCAAAAGCGCCGCGTTTTAGAATATCCCCTTCAAATTGTAACACGAATTTATGATCATGTGTAAAATAAACACTACCATGTCTGTTTTAATGTTGATTTTATACCAGCAAATGTTACTTGTACTCTTGCACATCTAATTTTACATTGACATTCGAAGCTCAGAGTACCGTAACATACAGTTTTGTGGGAAACCGTACATCGCAACATCTCGAATATTGTCTAGTTTCCGCAGTGGAATAATAAAAACAAACGTTTGTTTCGTTATTATTTTGTTAAGGGCTTGTCTTTTTCGGCCAACAGTATGTAGTTCACGGGACCAAAGCAAAATCTGTGGGTAAAATCCTCGAACTTAAATGTTTGTGTTGAATGATTACCCTTTTTCCGTTTTTTGGACTGAATATTTTTGGTCGCCACATGGGCGCGTGAAAGTCAAATTTTGGTCGCCCAGACCATTTTTTACTCGCCAATGGCGACTGGGCGTCCGCTAATTTGTGCCCCTGTGATGGGTTTTACAATCTGAAGCTGAAATATACAGACATTTATGGAATTCAGCATTTATTTTAGTTTTTTGCTAAACATGGTGTAAATCCCACCCATTTTTCTTCATTAATTCAGATGAAATCACTATGCTATGGCATACAATTGTAATTTAACACCTTTGTTAGAGATAATGGTATAATCCACTGAAATATATACTACTCTAGTGTATTATTCAGAGTGTCTTGCTTGAGCCCCGTGTGGTTCCCGGGGGCCCCCGTTTGTTCACGGGGCAAAGAATAGGGCCACTGCAGATCCCTTTGGAGGGGTAGGCAGAGGGGTAGAATCGCCCCAAATTCATGTTCATTTTATCATTTTTTGTTCATGTTCATTAAAGGTCTTCATCATGATCCCTGCATTGTTTCAGGTGCAGTGGCAGACAAACAATAAACGTGGCTCCAGCGTAAATGAAGTTTCTACGATAGAATTTGCAGCAACTCTGCAGTTCAGGGTGAGAAGGTTCTAGACCCATTTTCCATATTTTATCTCAATGTACATGGAAGATGAGCACGGCATGTTCATGCCTGTAAGGCGCCATATAGCCTTTTCATGTGTTAGTGCGCCTTAAAACCCAATTCAGTTTGTCTTGCTTTTTCCCAAGACTTGAATGTATTAGTTGCCTTTAAAACTGCTACAGGCATATGGGGTAGGCTTAGCTTTTAAGTCATTACTTCAATTTTGTCTCTTATTTTCTGGCATTTTATAGCCAAGCTGTATATTTTATTAGACATTGTGCATGCAAATGTGCTCCAAAGCAGCCTTATGGTCTATTTTATGCCTCAAAATTGTTGGAATTGAACAGAATGTCTGTTCCTCCATGAAAAATGAAGAAATTTCATGCATGAGTGATTTTGATATCTACACTTCACATTATGTGTATATTTTAGTTTGGTATATAGAAGGCAATGGTTGAAAAATAAATTCATAATTTTGAATTGCAGAGATGTTGTGATTTTATTTTATTTTCAGTAGGTGATAAAATCTGTGTTACTCGGTTTTTATCCTTAGGTTCTATAGTAAAAAAAAATCTTTGGCAGAGTAAAAAGATGATAATTTTCACGATTTTGATTTTAAAAGATACATATATTGAATCAGTTTGCATGAATGTGCATGAAATAGGCAGGGTTTTAAAAGATACCTTAATTTTAACAGTAAACTTGGTTGAACATCAAGGATAAAGACCGAGTTTATCACCTACCAGAATGTATTGGTTATGTCTTATTTCTGGTAACTGATTGGTCAGTTTTTCGCTCTATTGGCCAAAGGCCAGCAGAGCTTATGGGATGGCGAGTTGTCCGTCGTCCGTCCGTCGTCCGTCTGTTAACTTTTGCCTTGTGAACACTCTAGGGCCTTCATTATTAATGGAGGGGGCGTCCGTGGCCGAGTGGTTAACGTCTCTGACTTGAAATCACTTGCCCCTCACCGCTGTAGGTTCGATCCCTCAGGGGCCTAGGAATCTTTATGTCAGGAAGCTATCCAGCTATCCAATTCAATCAATCAGTCATTATTAATGGAATCTTTACGAAACTTTGCCAGTGTTTTTATATCAATCAAAGCTCGGAAAAGTTCGAAAACCAGCCGGATCGGATAAATTTCACCCGAGTTATGGCCCTTGTTTTCCTGAAAAATGCCACATTAAGCCTTGTGAACACTCTAGCATCTTCATTTATTATTTGATATTTAACAAACTTGCACAGATTGTTAATATCAATGAACGCTCGGACAAATCCGAAAACCAGCCAAATCGGATCAGTAACGCCGGAGTTATGGCCCTTGTATTTTCTGAAAATTGCTATTTTCTGCCTTGTGAATGCTCTAACACCTTCATTTATTATCTGATCGTTACCAAACTTACACAGATTGTTAATACCAATAATAGCTTGGACAAGTTTGAAAATCAGCTAAATTGAGTCAGTTACACCAGAATTATGGCCCTTGTGTTTTTCTGAAAAATGCCATTTTCTGCCTTGTGAATACTCTAGCACATTCATTTATTATTTGATCTTTACCAAACTTGCACATATTGTTAATATCAATGAAAGCTCAAACAAGTTTAAAAAACAGCTAATTCGGATCAGTATCACCAGAGTTATGAATGACCTGGCCTATTTCATGCACATTCATGCACATTCATGCAAACTAATGATTGCCTCATTAAGACGATAGGGCCTTCATCTTTCATCCAATCTTTACCAAACTTTACCAGATTGTTTATATAAATGAAAGCTCGGACAGGTCCGAAAACCAGCTAGATCGGACAATTAACAGCGGAGTTATGGCCCTTGATTTAGTTAAAAATGCTATATTTTGACTCGTTAAGATGATAGGGCCTTTATCTTTCATTTGATCTTTACCAAACTTTACAAGATTGTTTATATAAATGAAAGCTCAAACAATTTCGAAGACCAGCCAGATAGGATAAGTAACAGCGGAGTTATGGCCCTTGATTTAGTTAAAAATGCTATATTTTGCCTCGTTAATTCGATAGGGCTTTCATCTGATCTTTACAAAACTTTACCTGATTGTTTATATCAATGACAGCTCAGACAATTTCGAAAACCAGCCAAATCGGACCAGTATTATTTTTGATAGGGCCTTCATTTTTCATGCGATCTTTATAAAACTTTACTAAATTGTTAATATCAATAAAAGCTCGGTCAGGTTCGAAAACCAGTGGAGTTATGGTCCTTGATTTAGTTAAAAATACTATATTTTGCCTCGTTAAGACGATAGGGCCTTCATCTTTCATCCGATCTTTAAGAAACATTACCAGATTGTTAATATCAATGAAAGCTTGGACAAGTTCGAAAATCATCCAGATTGGACCATTTACATCGGAGTCATGACCCTTGATTTTCTGAAATATGCTATATCTTGGCCTCATTAAGACAAAGGGCCTTCATTTGGCTGGATTTCATTGAAAATTTGCAGGGATGATCAGTACCAAGCCTAGTTGTACATAGTCACCGTGTTCCAGGTGAATGATTTTGGTGGAGTTATAGCCCTTAAAGGTTTTAATACACAAACTTTGGTCTGACTAGTTCTCCTGAACCGCTGGCCGGATTTAAACGAAGCTTTTTAGGGATGATCAATTCCATGTCTAGTTGTGCAAATCATTGCCGTATTCCGGTTGAATGATTTATTTTGGCAGAATTATGGCCTTTTAAAGGTTTTAATACACAAACTTTGTCTGATCTACTTCTCCTGAACCCCTCGCCAGATTTCACTGAAACTTTGCAAGGAATTATCAACACCAAGCCTAGTTGTGCATATCATCGTCATGTTCCGGTTTACAGATATTTGGCAGAGTTATGGCCCTTTAAAGGATTTTAATACCATAATCTTTTTCCGTGCTAGTTCTCCTGAACCCCTGGCTGGATATAGATGAAACTTGACAAGGATGATCGGAGGCTGAGTATCAAGCCTAGTTGTGCATATCGTCGTCATATTTCGGTTGAATGATTTTTGGCAGAGTTGTGACCCTTTAAATGTTTTAATACACAAACTTTGTCCAGATTAGTCTCTTCTGAACTCTTTGCCAGATTTCAGCGAATCTTGGCGAGAATGATCAGTACTAAGCCTAGTTGTACCTTTCATTGCCATGTTCTGGTTGAATGATTTTTGAAAGACTTATGGCCCCTTATACATAAACTTTATCTTGAGCCAGTAGAGCGTCCACAGGCCCTCTTGGGCCTCTTGTTTTAATGATGCTCTATCAAAATTATTAATACTGATAAAGGTGATCCTTTTGGAGCAACAAACACAATTAAGAGAAAACTTTACTTGATGCAAATTATCAAATATACCAAACGGTTCATTTATTTTGGCATTTTTTCTAGTTTTGTATAACGCGTCTTAAAATCCTTGATTTCTATTAGCCGAATGGTTCTTTGCATGCAGGTATTGAACTGAAAAGATAATAGCTCCTTTGCAAAAGTATCGAATTTTCCATTCGGTCAACCTTATTGGTCAGTTAGATGTATTCGATAACTATTTTTGACAAATGTCGCGACTCATTTAGGTGTCAGACCAGTCAGGAAGTACTTTCGGATCGTAGGGTGCTGAAATAGTTCCTTGAAAGAATCAAAAGTTTCTAGTTTGCATGTGTTTTTCCCAAGATTAGTTTTTATTTCATTGTTAAACCTTAAAGTAGTATGTCTGTTGTCATGAATAGTAAGTATTTTACTGTGCATGTTTGTCAGGATTATTTCTTTGGAGGGTATGAACACAGAGGTTAGGTGGAGATGTGGTTTTGACAGATGTTTTTTTCAAAATACGCATAGCGTGAATGAATGTTGAAAAACTGAATCGGTGTTTTATTCCAGATATGGGACCGTTTGCATGACAACTGTGTTTAATACACAGAATAGAAGTGTATTTAATCGAACGAATGTTGTGGAAATTGTGACTGATCTCCAAATAAAGCCAATATTACATTGTGTTCAATGGGCTGATTTTCACCGGTCTGACACCGACAGAGGATCCGCCATTTTGGATTTTCCTATCTGCCTCAATACAAACTAGGTCAAGTTTAAAAACCAATATATCAGCAATTGCTTTAAACATATCCGAATTATGACATATTGTCAATTAAAGTTATATTTACAATTTTGTTGTGTTAACTTAAATTTGATCTATAGAGGCGTTTCTCATTTTTGACATGTATTCTGTCTGTTAATTTATCCGTAATTTATCCATCCGTAATTTATACGTAATTTATCCGTATATAACCAGGTTCAGCGTCTATTAAGACAACATCCACATATTGAAGTCAAAAAAGTAAAGATACGGAAGTAGAATGGAGATACTAGGACTCATCGACCTCCCTGGCTGGCTGGTTGTTATACTAACACTCATATTGACTGTGTACATGTAAGTATACATGTGTATATTGGTATATTATTATAATTTGTTCATGGAGTGATAGATAGATTGTATTATTGCATGTGACTGGTCAATAGTTTTAACTTGGGATCTCTTGTAGTATATTGTGTTTTATCGGTGCGTGTAAGTATCATTGCAAGCGGTCGAAAACGTCTACAGACCCAGTTGCGATCACGTACCCCAAATAAATGCAGAACGAACGCTGAATGAACGGAAAATGAAAGCAGAACGAACGCAGAATGAAAGAAGAATGAACTTTGTAAGATTTTTAGTTAAATGATATATAGGGTCCTATAGAAACCACAGCGTCCGAACGTAGGTGGCATCGTAGGTCCGCACTGTACTGCAAACAAGGACTTGAAACTACAATTAAAGAGACAAAAAAACAACAGAAAGGGTGGTGAAGACAGGGTTACCGACTTGGAACGGTCATTAGACAATAAGGCCTACTGGTTAGCTTGAATCGATTTTATATGCGCACAATCCTCGCTATTATCCTGTCTTCAGCGCCCAAATAGACAAGACAGTGTAAACAAAACTACATCCCATCAAAAGGAAATCTCTAACAATAAAGTCCACATCCAGAGAAACTAACTAAAGATATACATACAAAATAATAAACATCTCAGGATGTATCCAGAATCGTACTGAACAACCATAGTAGTTGCAGCTAAAGAGAAAACCAATCTAGGGTACGACCAGAAAACCCGAGGGACGAAAGCTCATGCACCCACCTCCCTTAGTTGGGGTTTCAGTAGGTACAATCATAGAGTCCCAAGAGGTAGTCCAGTCATCGCACAAGTGAAAAGTGAAGCGTAATGACTGACTGTAGATGGGTCAATCACTAAACATGCAGTGCGCTGTAAAACCAAAGGGTTGTATCCTTTTCTGACGAACTTCCTGATTTAATTTGTAAAGCGGTCAGGAAACCCGTCAGACCCTTTTAACTTTCGAAGTTTATAGACCACGTCTCCATAAAATGAGGGTTGTGATATGCCTAGTCGCAGAAGTGTTTTAAGGTTGGTGTTGTACTTTTCCAGCAGGCCCTCGTTGCGGCGGTAGAATTTAGAGAAAGATCTACGTAGAAACGCATTTGCGTTCGTTTAGTTCATTTCGTTCGTTGCGTTCATTTTCAGCGTTTATAGTTTTAAAAAATAAACGGTGAATGCATTTTCTCAAACGCTAACCGCTGAAAATGAACAAAACGAACGCAAACGCATTTCACTATTTCGGATAACTTCTAGTATTATCCCTTTGAGTTGATATTTAAAATCTCGATTTAAACGAAGGGCTTTTTTTCAGTATTTTATAAAGAATTTGTGTAAATGGTGTTTAGAACCGCTGAAGCATAATTACACATTTATTTTTTCCTGATTCAAAATGAGAAATATTTCATTTATTGTGTAGCACAAACTTTAAATTATTTCAATATAAAACTAAACTAATGTTGATAAAAAAACACAGCTGGCATATCGTGTTATGTATGTTACATGTTTGATGAAACTAACATAAACCCAGAAGAAAACGGAATAATCATCATGTGCACCACCAAATATGTCAACAAAAAGATCCATACTTGAATATGATCACATAAACATACATGTAAGTCGCCGACTCGTGCTAAAATGTGCATGCCTAGATACATGGATCATGCGTAATTTAATCTTGAGAGATGTTGCGATTGGTAAACGCTGAATGCATTTTCTCGGTTTGTGATGTGTTCGTTCCGTGCATTTAAAAGAAGACGTAGTTTCGTTTATAAACGCTGAGTGGATCCAAGAACACAAATGATTTGCATTTTTTAAACAGGCATTTAAAAAATGAAATGCAAACGGAGCGCAAACGAAACGCAAACGGAATGCATTTTTGGGGTACTTCAATGCAACTGGGTCTGTATTAAGCAAGAAGTTTTACACAGTTATATAATATCTCACCTTGGCCAAAAGCTCGATGAGCTGTTTTACGTTAGACGTCCTTCATGGGGATGTCCGTTGTTCGCCCGACCATACACAGTATCAAACAAGAGCTTAGTCGATGGCCCGCCGTTGCTGATACCCACTTTTAGGACTCTCGGGGTGCTCCGGTGGCAGGGCTGCCATAATAAAAGTATGAAAAAGCCTCAGATTTTAGAAAATGCTGATATTGAGCGCGGAGCCACAATTTCAAAAGCGTACATGGTACGCGGCCGACAAAGAAGACGAAATACTATTGAAGGTATAACAGATTACATTTTATTTATGACATTGTCTTCTTAATCAAATAATAAAATCACAGCATACATGACAAAGTTATATATTAAACAACAAGAGAATAAATGATAGCTAAATTTAATTTTCATACTAACAGAAAAAGCCGGCAATTACCGGCGCAAAACCTGAGAAATGGCAGCCCTGCGGTGGAAAGACTGAAACCCAGTTCAAATTATTCTCAAAGACCTTTGATTTGGTATTCATGAAGATATGATTTGACGAAGTTCCATGTTTGACCTTTTGACCTGTGGGGCCTAGGAGTTTCAGAAAACAGATATACCTTAACCTGCTCATACAATACTAATAATGGCACAGTTAGATGTCTCATTGACCTGCTCATATGATACCTATAATGGCACAGTTAGATGTCTCATTGATCTGCTCATACAATACCAATGATGGCACTGTTAGATGTCTCATTGACCTGTTCATACAATACCAATAATGGCACAGTAAGATGTCTCATTGACCTGCTCATACAATACCAATGATGGCACAGTTAGATGTCTCATTGACCTGCTCATACAATACCAATGATGGCACAGTTAGGTGTCTCATTGACCTGTTCATACAATACCAATGATGGCACAGTTAGGTGTCTCATTGACCTGCTCAGACAATACCAATAATGGCACAGTTAGATGTCTTATTGACCTGCTCATACAATACCAATAATGGCACAGTTAGATGTCTCATTGACCTGCTAATACAATACCAATGATGTCTCATTGACCTGCTCATACAATACCAATAATGGCACAGTTAGATGTCTCATTGACCTGCTCATACAATACCAATAATGGCACAGTTAGATGTCTCATTGGCCTGCTCATACAATACCAATGATGGCACAGTTAGATGTTTCATTGACCTGCTCATACAATACCAATGATGGCAGAGTTAGGTGTCTCATTGACCTGCTCATACAATACCAATAATGGCACAGTTAGATGTCTTATTGACCTGCTCAGACAATACCAATAATGGCACAGTTAGATGTCTCATTGGCCTGCTCATACAATACCAATAATGGCACAGTTAGATGTCTCATTGACCTGCTCATAAAATACCAATGATGACACAGTAAGATGTCTCATTGACCTGCTCATACAATACCAATAATGGCACAGTTAGATGTCTCATTGACCTGCTCATACAATACCAATAATGGCACAGTTAGATGTCTCATTGACCTGCTCATACAATTCCAATACTGGCACAGTTTGGTGTCTCATTGACCTGCTCATACAATACCAATAATGGCACAGTTAGAAGTCTCATTGACCTGCTCATACAAAACCAATAATGGCACAGTTAGATGTCTCATTGACCTGCTCATACAATACCCATAATGGCACAGTTAGATGTTTCATTGACATGCTCATACAATACCAATGATGGCACAGTTAGATGTCTCATTGACCTGCTCATACAATACCAATAATGGCACAGTTCGATGTCTCATTGACCTGTTCATACAATACCAATAATGGCACAGTTAAGATGTCTCATTGACCTGCTCATACAATTGTACCAATGATGGAACAGTTAGATGTCTCATTGACCTGCTCATACAATACCAATAATGACACAGTTAGATGTCTCATTGACCTGATCTTACAATACCAATAATGGCACAGTTAGATGTCTCATTGACCTGCTCATACAATACCAATGATGGCACAGTTAGATGTCTCATTGACCTGCTCATACAATACCAATGATTTCACAGTTAGATGTCTCATTGACCTTCTCATACAATACCAATAATGGCACAGTTAGATGTCTCATTGACCTTCTCATATAATACCAATAATGCCACAGTTAAATGTTTCATTGACCTGCTCATACAATACCAATGATGGCACAGTGAGGTTTCTCATTGACCTGCTCATACAATACCAATAATGGCACAGTTAGGTGTCTCATTGACCTGCTCATACAATACCAATGATGGCACAGTTAGATGTCTCATTGACCTGCTCATACAATACCAATGATGGCACAGTTAGATGTCTCATTGATCTGCTCATACAATACCAATGATGGCACTGTTAGATGTCTCATTGACCTGTTCATACAATACCAATAATGGCACAGTTAGATGTCTCATTGACCTGCTCATACAATACCAATGATGGCACAGTTAGATGTCTCATTGACCTGTTCATACAATACCCATAATAGCACAGTTAGATGTCTCATTGACCTGCTCATACAATACCAGTGATGGCACAGTTAGATGTCTCATTGACCTGATCATACAATATCAATGATGGCACAGTTAGATGTCTCATTGACCTGCTCATACAATACCAATGATGGCACAGTTAGATGTCTCATTGACCTGCTCATACAATACCAATGATTTCACAGTTAGATGTCTCATTGACCTTCTCATACAATACCAATAATGGCACAGTTAGATGTCTTATTGACCTTCTCATATAAAACCAATAATGCCACAGTTAAATGTTTCATTGACCTGCTCATACAATACCAATGATGGCACAGTGAGGTTTCTCATTGACCTGCTCATACAATACCAATAATGGCACAGTTAGGTGTCTCATTGACCTGCTCATACAATACCAATGATGGCACAGTTAGATGTCTCATTGACCTGCTCATACAATACCAATGATGGCACAGTTAGATGTCTCATTGATCTGCTCATACAATACCAATGATGGCACTGTTAGATGTCTCATTGACCTGTTCATACAATACCAATAATGGCACAGTTAGATGTCTCATTGACCTGCTCATACAATACCAATGATGGCACAGTTAGATGTCTCATTGACCTGCTCATACAATACCAGTGATGGCACAGTTAGATGTCTCATTGACCTGCTCATACAATACCAATGATGGCACAGTTAGATGTCTCATTGACCTGTTCAGACAATACCAATAATGGCACAGTTAGTTGTCTCATTGACCTGCTCATACAATACCAATAATGGCACAGTTAGATGTCTCAATGACCTGGTCATACAATACCAATAATGGCACAATACAATACCAATAATGGCACAGTTAGATGTATCATTGATGTGAAAATACCTTTGAGAATTTAATTGGATAGGATCTGATAGGATCGTCTAGTTTATGTAAAGAATTGGGCGCCCCCCCCCCCCCCACTCCTCCCCCCACGCCTCTCACCCCATCCCCCCTCCCACTTGAAACTTTTTTTTTTATATGCCATGGTGCGGCGTCCGTCGTCGGTCCGTCCGTCCGTCCGTCCGTAAACTTTTATTTGTAGCGACTACTACTCTGAAACTACTGGATGGATATTCATGAAACTTTACAGAAATGTTGCCCTTGAAGTCTAGTTGATCCTAGCAAAAATTCATGGTGATGCGAAATCCAAGATGGCACCACAGCTAAATATAGATTTTTAAAAAATAAGCTTGTAGCAACTACTTCTTGAAAACTGTAAGTGATATTGATATGGGACTTTTTCTAAAATGATCAGCAAGACATGATGTTGGTCCTTGTCAAAAATCGTTATGATTCGACGTTAAACAATGCTGCCAGTGGCCATCTTTGTTTACATAGAGTTATATAGTAAACATTTGTAGCGACTACTCCTCTGAAACTTCTTGACGGATGTCCATGAATCTTCACAGGAATGTTGCTCTTGATGTCTAGTTGATCCTAGAAAAATTTCAGGCTGGCCGGAAATTCAAGATGGCCGCCACGGCTAAAAGTAGATTTAAAATAAATAAATTTGTAGCGACTACTTTTTGAAAAGTGTAAGTGATATTGATATGGGACGTTTTTTAAAATGATCAGCATGACATGATGTTGATCCTTGTAAAAAATTATTTCGATGCGACTTTAAACATGGCTGCTAGCGGCCATCTTTGTTTACATAGATTTATATAGTAAAAACTTGTAGCGACTACTCCTCTGAAACTACTGGATTGATATTCATGAAACTTTACAGAAATGTTGCCCATGAAGTCTAGTTGATCCTAGCAAAAATACATGTGAAATCCAAGATGGCCGCCAAAGCTAAAAATAGATTTTTAAAATACAAGATTGTAGCGACTTCTTCTTGAAAACTATACGATATATTGATATGGGACTTTTTCTAAAATGATCTGCATGACATGATATTGGTCCTTGTCAAAAATAGTTTTGATTCGACGTTAAACATGGCTGCCAGTGGCCATCTTTGTTTACATAGAGATATATAATGAAAACTTGTAGCGACTACTCCTCTGAAACTACTCGACGGATTTTCATGAAACTTCACACGAATGTTGCTCTTGATGTCTAATTGATCCTAGAAAAACTTCAGATCGGCCGGAAATTCAAGATGGCCGCCACGGCTAAAAATAGATTTTCAAAAAACAAGTTTGTAACGACTACTTCTTGAAAGATATTGATATGGGACTTTTTCTAAAATGATCAGCATGACATGATGTTGATCCTAGTCGAACATAATTTTGATTCGACGTTAAACATGGCTGCCAGTGGCCATCTTTGTTTACATAGAGTTATATAATGAAAACTTGTAGCGACTACTCCTCTGAAACTTCTTGACGGATTTTCATGAAACTTGACAGAAATGTTGTTCTTTATGTCTAATTGATCCTAGCAAAATTTCAGGTCGGCCGGAAATTCAAGATGGCCGCCATGGCTAAAAATAGATTTTCAAAATACAAGTTTGTAGCGATTACTTCTTAAAAACTATAAGTGATATTGATATGGGACTTTTTCTAAAATGATTAGCATGACATGATGTTGGTCCTTGTCAAAAATCGTTTTGATTCGGTGTTAAACATGGCTGTCAGCGGCCATCTTTGTTTACATAGAGTTATATAATGAAAACTTGTAGCGACTACTCCTCTATAACAACTTGACGGATTTATTTTCATGAAACGTCTCAGGAATGTTGCTCTTGATGTCTAATTGATCCTAGCAAAATTTCAGGTCGGCCGGAAATTCAAGATGGCCGCCACGGCTAAAAATAGCGGTTTGTAGCGACTACTTCCTGAAATCAAAATCAATCAGTAGAGCTTCAAGGTCATTAACCTCTTGTTTTTTTTTACATATTTCTTTGTTGTTTTAGTCAATTCTTACACGTATATGTTGGCCCCCACCCCCACCCCAGCCCACTCCCGCCTCTCATTCCCGCTCCCCTCCCCCACCCCACCCCCACTTGAAACTCTATTTGTACATATTTCTGTGTTGCTGTTGTCATTTCTTAAACATGTTGCCCCCATCTCCCGCACCGCCTCCCCTCCCCCGCCACTCCCAACACCCACCCCCCATCACCCCCCCCCCCGCCCCAAACACACACTCGAAACAAGAATATTTTTATTTATTTTTAGCTCTACTGGCCGAAGGCAGGCCAGTAGAGCTTATGGGATGGCGAGTTGTCCGTCGTCCGTCCGTCGTCCGTCGTCCGTCGTCCGTCGTCGGCGTTAACTTTTGTCTCGTTAAGACGATAGGGCCTTCATTATTCATCCTATCTTTACCAAACTTTACCACATTGTTAATATCAATGAAAGCTCGGACAAGTTCGAAAACCAGCCATATCGGACCAGTAACAGCGGAGTTATGGCCCTTGATTTAGTTAAAAAATGCTATATCGCTATATTTTGCCTCGTTAAGACGATAGGGCCTTTATTTTTCATCCTATCTTTACCAAACTTTACCACATTGTTAATATCAATGAAAGCTTGGACAAGTTCGAAAACCAGCCAGATCTGACCAGGAACAGAGGAGTTATGGCCCTTGATTTAGTTAAAATGCTATATTTTGCATCGTTAAGACGATAGAGGCTTCATTGTTCATCCGATCTTTACCAAACTTTATCAGATTGTTAATATCAATGAAAGCTCGGACAAGTTCGAAAACCAGCCATATCGGATTAGTAACAGCGGAGTTATGGCCCTTGATTTAGTTAAAAATGCTATATTTTGCCTCGTTAAGACGATAGGGCCTTCATTTTTCATCCGATCTTTACCAAACTTTATCGTTATCTTGGTCAGGTTTGAAAACCAGCCAGATTGAACCAGTAACAGCCTAGTTAAGGCCCTTGATTTTGTTAAAAATGCTTACTTCTTACACATACCTGTGTTGCCCCGTCCACCCCCCTCCCACACACTACTCCCCATCCCCACACACACACTCGAAACTCTTTCTTTTTTCTTCTTCTTTTTTTTACATATTGAATCAATCTATTTTTTTATTTTATTTTGTTTTACCATATTTCTCTGTTGTTTTGGTCAATTCTTACATAGCTTCTTAGGCATATATGTTGCCATCCCCACCCCCTGCCTCTACCCCATCCCCACTCAAACTCGATTTTTAATTATTTGTTTTTCCTTCATATTTTGTGTTGTTTTGGTGAATTATTACATAGCTTCTTACACATATATGTTGCCCTCACCACCCCCACTCCCCCACCATCCACCCCGCCTGTCTCCCACCCCCACCCCGCACCCCACTCAAAACTCGATTTATTTTTATTTATTTTTTTACATATTTCTGTGTAGTTTTGGTCAATTCTTACACATAGTTATGTTGTGCTCCCAACCCCACCCCACATTGTTGTAGCCTTGTTTTCTAATGGTATATACTAGCTATCAATTTATTATTCTCTGAAAAATCGAATAGTCGAGCTGCGCTGTTCTCCGACAGCTCTTGTTTAACCAAATTATTTGCTTTATTGAACGTTATCGGCGGATGACGTCGACGTCAGCACCACTTTAAAGACGTCATAACTCAGCGTCAAGTTAGTTATTTTTGTGTTCGGAGCTAGTTAATAATATTTAGTGATTATGGATATTCTTTCACTGGGAAATCCCAATTTAGTGATTATGGATATTCTTTCACTGAGAAATCCCAAGCTTTCACCGATAAAAATGTAATAAAACCTGGTATTCAGTTTCTGATTTAGAGTAAATCTACCTCTTAGCCAACTGGGACCCTGTTTTGATGTAACCTGATGGTTATGTTTATCATACCAATATTTTCACTGTGTGCTATAACTCATACCTGGTATTGTTTTCAGGTACACGCGGTACAAACAGAGTTACTTTTGGCGACATGGCATCCGGTACAAGCCAACCACATTCTTTTTTGGCGACCTCTTGATAATTCGAAAAGAGGTAACCGTAACATTGTAACATATATATATATGACCACAAATATCTATGACATAATTTTATTATTTTTAATGAAAAGAAACTTTTGACCACAACAAAGAAAATAAATAATATCGTTGCAATATTTCCTCATTCGGTCACCTTAAAGGGTCACAAGGGGCCACGGGCAAGCTTGAGTTTTATATTAAGCATTTAAATGGGCATCTCGATTTATAAATCCTGCATTATTTTGACTTCGAAAACTGCTTATACCCACAACATTTGCTGCCCCGGTAGTAAATATTTGTAGGAGGGGCATGTCAAATTACCACTGCTGCACACAACCGGTCTGTCAACTAAAATAGCTGATGTAAACATTGTCCTACACATGTATGCTGAAGCAGCCACTCTGTATTTGAATTGAATCACAATCATATTTCACAAATGAACATTGAAACTTTTCCTCTACAGTTATAACCACACAAAATCAAGATTTGGTGCCTTTTTGAAGGTCTGTTGACAACCCGCTTTAAATTGTGATGCTTTACATTGTCAGGTTTTGATGATAATACAGAGTACTAGAGTTCTAAGCCTTCTGCTGCAGCGCGCTTGTTGATAAACACAGCCATGTGGGAAATGTTTACATTCTGTATTAGCAAGGGTCATAACCTCATAAGCTCCTCCCGGAAAATTCAAATTGTTTGACAGTTGGTGTAAATTATTTTATGAAATTATACTTTGCATATGATCGTTTAAAAAAATAATTGCCCCAATTTAACATGTTTAAATATGTATTTATGCAACTTTTCATAATTTATTTTACAGTAGTTTATTCAAAATTTTGAAAAAGGGACCTCTCTTGTGAAACTTGCATAATTTATATAGAAACCTGCCCCAGCGCCATCTTCTGGCTTTTATATGGCAGTTGGGGCTTTACAACTGATTGCTTATAATCTGATAATTAAATACAAATTTGAGATTATAATTTTCCTCGTTATTCCGTACCAAAATTTTAAATATATTATTGATACAATATTATCAAAATTGAGAAATATGTTAAATCAATTTGCTATGAACTGTTATAATAATTAATATTTATGATTGCGAATATGCAAATTATGTAGAAAAACTAACGGGACACCTCGAGTTTTAAACAAATCAAGATTGCTGTGTGTTCCTTTAATGCTAATTCGAAATTTCGATAAGTATACTAACTAGTGTTGGGAATCGGCTGAAAATTCTTGATCGATCATCAGAACAATTAACCGACCGATGATCGATCATTAATCGATTAAACATGGCTGCTATGAAAGACAAATGTAAGCATTTTTTCAAACTATAATTAAGAAAAAAATCACATTTCAAGTATGTTCTGGTAAAAAAGAACTGAATAAAACTGACCAACATACATTTTAAAAAATAAGATGTGATATTACCCACTATAAATATGTGATTACTTGTTGCAAAATTACAGCTCATTTCATTTTCTTGTATATTTTAGTTTAAGCCATAACTTTGAACAACCAAGTAAAGTCGATCAAGAAAAATTGTAATCGATTAATCAGATCAAAGGCATACCTGATAGATGATCGATGGAATCGATTAATCGGAACAACACTAAAACTAACTAAAATGATAGAAGAAATATAATGATGTATGATTCACCAGATTATTATACCTCAGCTTTCACAAAGCGAAGTGGGGGCTATATAGGAATTGCGTTGTCCGTAACGCCCTGTCGCGTCACATCCCATCGCGACCTGTAGCACATTCTTATTACTCAATTTCTGAAACAGTTTCGAATAAGTTGTTGGTAGACTTCATATACACATAACAACTGATGACACCTTATGTTCCTCTTCATATTTGTCCCTCTTCATCACCCATTGTTGATTGCCTAATTTATTACAGAATTATGACCCTTTGCTTGACTTACAATTTAAGCTGGGGTAATCATCACATTCATTACATTAATTTTTAATTAATACTTCATTTCATCATTTTTCATCAATTTTTGCGCATAATATGACCTATTTATGTGTCTACGTGCAGTAAAACACCATTCATTCATTCATCACATTCAGTGATAGTTTTAGTTTATTATACTTTCAGGGCTTTGGGTACGTAAATGCTGAAATGGTGAAAGAATATGGCAGTTACTTCGGGTAAGATATATCTGATCATTGTATTTACTCACCACCAATTTCATTTATTAATAAACGGGGAGAACAAGATTATTTGCTTGTTCGTTCAAGCTGAATGAAACGCTACTTGTTTGCTTGTGTTAATAAATATATAGAGATTATTTAACTGCTGTGTTCGATTATAGGGAAATCCTTCATGAGATGGTAGACGTGGTTCTTTTCACGAATGAGCGTATGCGAGAGTGAAAAAACAACACACGTCTACCATCGAGTGAAGGATTTCCCTATAATCGAACACAGCAGTTAAATAATCTGTTTATTTCATTTTGAATCAGTTTGTGCATGATTTTAAACGAACTACTTCGCTTTATTGAAGGTTATCGGCAGTTGACGTCGATGTCAGCACCACTTTATTGACGTCATAAATCAGCATCACCGTTAGTTATTTTTGTGTTCAGATTTAGTTAATAATATTGAGCAATTATGAATATTCTTTCACTGAAAAATCCCAATCTTTCACCGATGAAAATGTAATATATAATGTTACTCGAATATGCTCATTGATTTAGTGGATGAAAACTATTTTTGTGTCTGCTTTAACATGGTAATTTAATAAAACACGCCTGCTAACGCACTGATGGTACAGCAGTATGTACAATGAGTGGAGCATCTGGTACAGAATTAGTGGAGCCATAAAATGCACTGTCAAGGTAAGAAATTGAGTTGTTTTCTTCTATAAATACTTCAGAATCTATCAAAATATAAATCCGTAGTTCAACCACTTATTAATGAATTATGGTGTACAGAAAATTCCATGACAATCGGCTGTCATGAGTGGTAAAAAAAAAGTCGTTGAAAATCATTTTATTGTGCTCATATCGAACGTAATTTTAAAATGACATGCTGAATCGTCCAAAATCAGCCTGATGTCATGTTTTACCTCTGTGATTTTGTGGATGCAAACTATTGTTGTATATATGCTTTAACACAATCATTTAGTAAAAGCTATTGGATTTTCACCAAACTTCAAGACGAGTTAGAAAATGAACAACATGGACCATGTGTTGGTTATTATTTACCAACGATGCTTTGTTAGTTTATATAAATTATGAACAATTTGTCTTATTATGTTTGTACTATAAAATAATATATAACTGAGCATAATCATAAACGTCAGAAGCATGACCCTTGGTTAATATGTGGTTTCAGTTGTGTTTGTTTCATAATTATTTACCTTCATTATAATATTCTTTTAGTTTTTAGGCTCTACTGGCCAAGGGCCAGCAGAGCTTATGGGATGGCGAGTTGTCCGTTGTCCGTCGTCTGTCGTCTGTTAACTTTTACCTCGTTAAGACGATAGGGCCTTCATTTTTCATCTGATCTTTACCAAACTTTAACATATTGTTAATATCAATGAAAGCTCGGACAAGTTTTAAAACTGGCCAGATTGGACGAGTAACAGCGGAGTTATGGCCCTTGATTTAGTTAAAAATGCTATATTTTGCCTCGTTAAGACGATAGGGCCTTCATTTTTCATCCGATCTTTCCCAAACTTTACCAAATTGTTAATATCAATGAAAGCTCAGACAAGTTCGAAAACCGGCCAGATCGGACCAGTAATAGCGGAGTTATGACCCTTGATTTAGTTAAAAATGCTATATTTTGCCCCCTTAAAAAGATAAAGCCTTCATTTTTCATCCGAACTTTTAGTAGTATTTTTTTTTTCATGAATTTTTTTTTAAAATTCTTTTTGAATTTTTTAATATTTTTTTTAATATTGTTTTAATTTTTTTTTTAATTTTTTGATTATATTTTTTTCGTTCGTTTTTTTTATTTTTTTTAACAAGGCCTTCATTTTTCATCCGATCTTTACCAAACTTTATCAGATTGTTAATATCAATGAAGCTCTGATAAATTTGAAAAACAGCCAGATCGGACCATTTACACAGGAGTTACGGCCCTTGATTTTCTGAAAAATGCTAAATTTTGGCCTCAGTAAGATGAAAGTGCCTTCATTTTGACGTATTTCAGTGAAACTTTTCAGGGATGATCAGTTCCAAGCCTAGTTGTACATATTGGCGCCGTGTTCCGGTTAAATGATTTTGGCGGAGTTATGTCCCTTTAAAGTTTTTAATACACATACTTTGTCCAGACTAGTTTTCCTGAACCCCTGGCCAGATTTAAACGAAACTTTTTTAGGGATGATCAGTTCCAGGTTTAGATATGAAAATTTTCGCAATGTTCCAGTTGAATGATTTTTGGTAGAGATATGGCCCTTTAAAGGTTTTTGATGCACAAACATTTTCCGGGCTAATTCTCCTGAACCCCTGGCTGGATTTCAGCTGAACTTGACAAGGATGATCAGTATCAAGCCTATTTGTGCATATCATCGCCATATTCCTTTAAATGATTTTTGCAGAGTTATGGCCCTTTAAAGGTTTTAATAGATAAACTTTTTTCAGATTAGTCTCCTCTGAACTCCTTGCCGGATTTCAGCGAATCTTGGTGGGGATGATCAGTACCAAGCCTAGTTGCACCTATCGTTGCCGTGTTCTAGTTGAATGAATTTTGGCAGAGTTATGACTCCTTAAAGGTTTTAATACACTAACTTCGTACAGACTAGTTCTCCTGAACGTCTGGCTGGATTTCAACAAAACTTGGCAGGGATGATCAGTACCAAGCCTAGTTTAGTATGTCATCGCCATGTTCCGGTTGAATGATATTATACATTCGAAAACCAGCCAGATCGGACCAGTAATGGCGGAGTTATGGCTCTTGATTTAGTTAACAATGCTATATTTTGCCTCTTTAAGACGATAGTCACTCACTTCATTGAAGTTATAAGAGCCAGTAGAGCGTCCACAGGCCCTCTTGGGCCTCTTGTTCTTTCTAATTTTACCATTACTTTCAGCTGTTATTTCTATTTTTACCATTACTTTCAGTTGTTATTTCTAATTTTACCATTACTTTCAGCTGTTATTTCTAAGTTTACCATTACTTTCAGCTGTTACTTTGGGAACATGCCTACGCTGGTGATTTGTGACACAGAAATGATCAAGCAAATCACTGTTAAAGAGTTCTCCAACTTTACAGATAGAGCGGTATGTTTGCAGCATAACCTGTATATATGTAAAGATACAACTTTAGATACTAGATAGGTAGAGTTATTTCAGTAGAAAAAGAAATAGCATGTTATAAAATCATATATGTTTACATCCATGGAATGCTAGTCAAATACTAAGGATAACACAAAAAAGTATTTGGCAATGTATTTAGACAAGAAACCTAACAATATATTGAAAATAATTAAAAAAATAAGTAATTGTATGTAATCACACATAGTAAAATAATTATTAAAACAGACTAAAACAGGGTCTCTAAGAAGTAACTTTTAACAGCACTCTTGAATTTATCACGGATATATTTTTAATATTAGAAGGCAACTTGTTCCAGAGACTGCAGCCAGTGTATGCAAAATATTTTTTACCATGACCTTTCACCGTTTTGGATGGTTTTCACTAAACCTAGTTCCATAACTATGTATCCAATTTTCAGGAATAAAAAGTTCACCCATAAACTTTGGAGCAGTACATGAGTTTATCTTAAAAACATGATTAAGGATAATTTGGTCAACTCCTCTTCCCACTGGCAACCAACCAAGTGATGCAAAGATCTCTGGTCCAATATGAGTCATCTGATTTAAAAGAAACCTTATAATTTTATTTTGTATGAACGACCTGGAGCCTGTTTTTCAGCCCTTGGGTTAAACCAGGGTACCAAATGGAACAGGCATAATCACAATGACATTGTATTAATGACATTATCAATAACTTTTTGGTATGAGAATTAAGAAAATTACTTTTCCTGGATAAAAACTTTAATCTAGCGTTGGCCTTTTTTTATAACTATCAGAGTTGACCATACTGTCATAACTTAAACTTAGATCTAACGTAGAACCTAGTTATTAAACAGAAGTGCTGGATTCAATAACTGTACCTTTGTTTGTGATTTCCAGCCTAGAGTGAGACTTTAACCTGACTTTTGAACCAAATACGATGGATTACTTCTTTTTAAGATGGAGAGATAACTTGTTATCAATTAACCAATCACTGACAGTTTCGAGATAATTAGTAAGAGACAATTCTAGAGTTGAAGTATCCTTACCAGTAACCAAAATTGCTGAGTCTTCCGCGTATAACAAAAAGTTAATTTCTAAAACACCTTCCATATCATTCACATATATTAAAAATAAAATTGGTCCTAAAACGGAACCCTGAGGAACTCCACAATTGATACCAGCTGATGATGAAAAAGTTCCAGAAACATCTACAAGCTGTTGGCAATCAGATAAATAGGACTGAAACCACCTTATCACATCATGATTAAAACCAAGTGCTTTCATTTTCATTATCAATATAGAATGATCTACAGTGTCAAATGCCTTCTTAATTAGCACCATACCAACGTAGTTACCTTTATCCATTTGAAAATTGATATGGTCAGATAAGTGTATCAGACATGTATCTGTTGAGAAACAATTTCTAAAGCTGGACTGAAAGGACAAGGTATGATAAGATGGTATTTTGGTCCCCTAAATATTCAGAATGCAAAAATAAATATTTTACTTTAATTTGTGGTGGATATCAAAGTTAACTGATTATATTCTATCTTTAACATATATATGTTTATTTCTTTTGTTCATCTAGACGATTTAACTGGGTCTACACAACTGGCATTTTGGGTAATTTTGTCATATTTTGTAGATTTTAGACCTTTCTGTGGAAGATTTTGATCCTAAAAATATAGAACGCACCCCCGAGCACACACAGTTTTTTGGCTGATGATGTATCCCCATAAATTACCTGTTATTACAAAAAAGCAGCTGTGCTCGACGGTGCGCTCTGTATTTTCAAAACCAAAAACTCACTGATAATTGCAGATACTGAACACAGATGTTCCTTTTGAAAACAAATGCCTTGTTCGTGAGGCTCTTAAACTCATTTAGAGCCTTCAAACTTAGTTGTAGTGAGTTTAAATAACGATTCAGTCCATCTGTAGCTAAAATAGATATTCAAGATGTGTGCACTAACAACTTCAATATTGGGGGCCAAGTTTGCCCCTTATCATACCTAGTCCTTTATGTATAAAATCTTTCTCAAAACGATAATCTTCTACTTGGTCATAAATAACCCTCTCAAATATTTTAAATATAAAGAATAACAGTTTTGCAAAAACCCTTTTTTACAGTCAACGTCTGTAACAATTTTTTTTCCAAATTTACCCAGAGACTTAAGGGAGTTTTTAGACAAGATTAGATGCTACTGATGTATAAAAATAATTAAACTTTCAGCAACATTGAATTGATCGATATTTATTTCTGCATCAATTTTACAGCCAGTATTACTTAGTGAGTTTTCCCCCGTTTTAGATGGCATGCCTAGCTCTTTAAGTGATTTCCACAAGATTTTGAATCCTTTTGATTGTTTTCAAATGAACTTGTAAAGTACTGCTATTTAGCTTTATAAATAAGAGTCTGTGTTTTATTTCTAATATTTTTGAAAATAGAAATTTTTTCATCAGTTCTGTCCTTCTTGTAAGCATGAAAAGCTTTATCTCTGTTAAAAAATGCTTTGTAAAATACAAGTACTACTATCAAACCATTGTTCTGTTCTTTGTTCCACTCTGACATCTTTCACAGGTGCAGCACTGTTGATGATGGATATGAAAATGTCTTTAAAGCTATCCCAAGCCTCATTGACACTATCACTACACATTACTTGAGACCAGTCAGCATTTAGCAATTGCAGTTGGAAACCTTCCCTTTTGTAATGTTTCAATGTATTGTGTTTATTTATAAACTTTTGGGCAATCTTCCTTGTACAGAATGTCAATAAATGGTCACTTATACCAACATTAACAAAATACACTGAGAAATGTTCTCTTTATCTGAGACTAATATTAGGTCTATAGTGGTGGAAGAAATATTACTAATTCTGGTAATTATGATATGTATGTATCAATTCTACATATAGAGGAGTATGGGCATGCCTATTGTGTAGCACACTGTATGGTTATGCCAGTTCTGCTGGCACACTGTATGGTCATACTATATATAGTTCTGCTGCCACACTATGTGGTCATACTATCTGTAGTTTGGCTGAAAAATGTGTGGTCATACTATCTATAGTTATGCTGGCACACTATGTGGTCATAGTATCTGTAGTTCTGCTGGCACACTGTGTGGTCATAATATCTGTAGTTCTGCTGACACACTGTGTGGTCATACTATATATAGTTCTGCTGCCACACTATGTGGTCATACTATCTGTAGTTTGGCTGGAAAACTGTGTGGTCATACTATCTGTAATTTTGCTGGCACACTGTGTGGTCATACCATCTTTAGCTCTATTGGCACACTGTGTGGTCATACTATATATAGTTCTGCTGCCACACTATGTGGTCATACTATCTGTAGTTTGGCTGGAAAACTGTGTGGTCATACTATCTGTAATTTTGCTGCACAATATGTGGTCATAGTATCTGTAGTTCTACTTGCACACTGTGTGGTCATACTATATATAGTTCAGCTGGCACACTATGTGGTCATACCATCTGTAGTTCTGCTGGCACACTGTGTGGTCATACTATCTGTAGTTCTACTTGCACACCGTGTGGTCATAACTATATATAGTTCAGCTGGCACACTATGTGGTCATACCATCTGTAGTTCTGCTGGCACACTGTGTGGTCATACTATCTGTAGTTCTACTTGCACCCTGTGTGGTCATACTATATATAGTTCAGCTGGCACACTATGTGGTCATACCATCTGTAGTTCTGCTGGCACTCTGTGTGGTCATAATATCTGTAGTTCTGCTGACACACTGTGTGGTCATACCATCTTTAGCTCTATTGGCACACTGTGTGGTCATACCATCCTTAGTTTTACTGGCACACTGTGTGGTCATACTATCGTAGTTCTACTGGCACACTGTGTGGTCATACTATCTGTAGTTCTGCTGACACACTGTGTGGTCATACCATCTTTAGCTCTATTGGCACACTGTGTGGTCATACCATCCTTAGTTTTACTGGCACTCTGTGTGGTCATACTGTCGTAGTTCTACTGGCACACTGTGTGGTCATACTATCGTAGTTCTACTGGCACACTGTGTGGTCATACTATCGTAGTTCTACTGGCACACAAGTATGGTCATACTATCGTAGTTCTGCTGGCACACTGTGTGGTCATACTATCTGTAGTTCTACTGGCACATTGTGTGGTCATACTATCATAGTTCTACTGGCACACTGTGTGGTCATACTATCGTAGTTCTACTGGCACCCTGTATGGTCATACTATCGTAGTTCTACTGGCACACTGTGTGGTCATACTATCTGTAGTTCTACTGGCACACAGTGTGGGCAACTATCTTTAGTTCTGTTGGCACAATGTGTAGTCTTACTTACTAGTTCTGCTGGCACACTGTGTGGTTATAATATCTGTAATTCTGTTGGCACAGTGTGTGGTCATACCATCTGTAGTTCTGTTGGCCTACTGTGTGGTCATACCATCTGTAGGTCTGTTGGCACACTGTGTGGTCATACCATCTGTAGTTCTGCTGGCACACTGTGTGGTCATACTATCTGTAGTTCGGTTTGCACACTGTGTGGTCATACCGTCTGTAGTTCTGCAGGCACACTGTGTTATCATACCATCTATAGTTCTGTTGGCACACTGTGTGGTCATACTATCTGCAGTTCTATTGGCAAACTGTGTGGTCATACTGTCTGTAGTTATGTTGTCACACTGTGTGGTCATACCATCTGTAGTTCTACTGGCACACAGTGTGGTCATACTATCTGTAGTTCTGCTGGCACACTGTGTGGTCATACTATCTGTAGTTTGGTTGGCACACTGTGTCATCATACTGTCTGTAGCTCTGCTGGCACACTGTGTGGTCATACCATATTCAGTTCTACTGGCCTACTGTATGGTCAAACCATATGTAGTTATGTTGGCACACTGTGTGTCATACCATATGTTGTTCTGTTGACACAGTGTGTGGTCATACTATATGTAGTTCTTCTGGCACACTGTGTGGTCATACCATCTGTAGTTCTACTGGCACACTGTGCTGGCAAACTGTGTGGTCATACCATATGTAGTTCTAAGGGCACTGTGTGGTCATACCAACTGTAGTTCTACTGGCACACTGTGTGGTCATATTATCTGTAGTTCTGCTGGTACACTTTGTGGTGATATCATCTTTAGTTCTGTTACCACACTGTGTGGTCACACTATCTTTAGTTCTGCTCGCACACTGTGTGGTCATACCATCTTTAGTTCTACTGGCACACCGTGTTGTCATACTATCTGTAGTTCTGCTGGCACACTGTGTGGTCATACTATCTGTAGTTTGGTTGGCACACTGTGAGGTCATACCGTCTGTAGTTCTGCTGGCACACTGTGTTGTCATGCCATCTATAGTTCTGTTGGCACACTGTGTGGTTATACTATCTGCAGTTATACTGGCAAACTGTGTGGTCATACTATCTGTAGTTCTGTTGTCACACTGTGTGGTCATACCATTTGTAGTTCTACTGGCACACAGTGTGGTCATACTATCTGTAGTTTTGCAGGCACACTGTGTGGTCATACTATATGTAGTTTGGTTGGCACACTGTGTCATCATACCCTCTGTAGTTCTACTGGCACAATGTGTGGTCATACCAACTTTATTTCAGTGTGTGTCATACCTTATATAGTTCTTTTGGCCTACTGTGCGGTCATACCATCTGTAGTTATGTTGAAACAATGTGTGGTCATACTATCTGTAGTTCTGCTGGCACACTGTGTGGTCATACTATATGTAGTTCTGCTGGCACACTGTGTGGACATACCATCTGTAGTTTTACTGGCACACTGTGTGGTCATACCACCATTAGTTCTGCTGGCACACTGTGTGGTCATACATATGTAGTTCTAAGGGCACTGTGTGGTCATACCAACTGTAGTTTGACTGGCACTTTGGGGTGGTCATACTATCTGTAGTTCTTCTGGCACACTTTGTGGTCATAGCATCTTTAGTTCTGTTGCCACACAGTGTGGTCACACCATCTTTAGTTCTGCTCGCACACTGTGTGGTCATACCATCTTTAGTTGTTCTGGCACACTGTGTGGTCATATAAACTGTAGTTCTACTGACACACTGTGTGATCATACCATCTTTAGTTCTGCTGGCACTCTGTGTGGTCATACCGTCTATAGTTCTACTGGCACACTGTGTGGTCATACTATCTCTAGTTATACTGGCACACTGTGTGGTCATTTGCTGTCACACTACGTGGTCATAATATATGTAGTTCTACTGGCACGCACTCTGTGTGGTCATATCATCTATAGTTCTACAGGTACACTATGAGGTCATACTATCTGTAGTTCTACTGTCACACTGTGTGGTCATACTATCTGTAGTTCTGCTGTCATGCTATGTGGTCATTCTATCTGTAGTTTTATGATGAACTGTGAGGTCATACTATGTGAGTTCTGCTGTCTCACTGTGTGGTCATACCATCTTTAGTTCTATTTTCACACTGTATGGTCAGACCATCTGTAGTTCTACTGGCACACAGTGTGGTCATAACAAGTAATCATCTTTAGTTCTACTGACACACTGTGTAGTCATATATCTTTAGTTATACTGGCACACTGTGTAGTCATAAAAATAATCATCTTTAGTTGTACTGGCACACTGTGTAGTCATACTATCTGTAGTTCTACTGGCACACTGTGTGGTCATACTATCTGCAGTTCTTCTGTCACGCTATGTGGTAATTACTATCTGTAGTTCCTGCTGGCACACTGTATGGTCATACTATCTGTAGTTCTGCTGGCACACTGTGTGGTCATACTATCTGTAGTTCTGCTGGCACACTGTGTGGTCATACTATCTGTAATTATACGGGCACACTGTCTGGTCAAACTATCTGTAGTTCTGCTTGCACACTGTCTGGTCATACTATCTGTAGTTCTACTGG